>CM042010.1:24291687-24351507 GCA_023525715.1 Cichorium intybus | reverse complement strand
GCCACTTACTCAACTATCGAATAATTACAGTTTTAGTCCCTGCACCTTTAATTAATCAATTTAACTGCCAAATTAATTCCAATTAATTCCAGAAAAATTTCTAATTAATTATTATAGTTTCTAATTAATATATTAACACTTAAATATATTAATAAACTATTTATTTAATTTCTATTGATTTATTAATCACATAATAAATCAACCTTTCTCTCTACCGGACTTTCTGCCAATCCTCCAACTATGAGGGCAACCCAAATGGACTTTGCTTCTATTAATTAGATAAATACTAATTATTAGTCATGGCTTAGACACCTAATCCAACATAAATGACCTTATGTGTTGACATAGGTAAAATCCTAAAAGTAGTTGTTTCTAGATATGAATTGTGTAATTGTAGGTGGTTATATTTGTTGGTGTTTTATATGGTGTTCAAATGGTTGTATAACGATTGTTTACAACCATACGGTGTAATCAAATATTGGTGATAACTCGATGTAACTGAATGTTGGTGATAGACATTCGGGTTGGTGAAAATCCCAAGATTCTTCAGTGAATGTTTTAAATATCGGTGTTAATCATAAATATGGCGTGTTACACAAATGTTGATTTAGGTGTTATGGTATATCTGATTGGTGTTGGGTTTTCAGGTGACAAATATCGGTGAGATGTTAATGTATGGTTTGATTTCAAAATTTTTGTTGTAAATTTTATCTCGTTGCAGTAGAGTTATTCACTAAGTGTTTTCGCTTATATTGTTTTTGTTGTGATGTTTTACAAGAATTAGGTGTAATAACGCCCGCCTTGGATCGTAATGTATCCATTTGTCGCTTCCAAGACATCGAGTATTTTGTTTTAAAAGCTACAAATGTACGGATTTATTAAAATACTTGTATATACTCGATGTTGGATTTTGGGGCAATACACAAGACTTTCCTGTACTCAACTTCTACTCCACACTAGGGTACTTAATGAGTTCTGGCTACACATTAGCAAAATTCGGTATGTAGCTAAATTATACTTGTCATTCCTTGAGAAGCCCTACCATAGTCATCATGTTTGAGGTCAATAAGCATTCGCGAAAAAAATAAAGATTGGTTGAATCGCAACTGACTCTTACGGAAGCACAATTACTTACGGAGTCGAAATCCGGCCAAACACCTATTACATAAGCAATAAATGCGGTTGGTTTATCGTAGTTGATAATTCTTTTTAGAATGGCTAATGCACATACACCCCTAATCTACACATTTCGTCCCAAGCAGGAATTGAATCGTCAACCTATCAATTGGGACACATTTCTTACAACTCATGATACCACTAGGTCACATGAACTTTGGTATATCATTGTGGATAATACAATAAAACACGTTGAAGACAAGACGCACACATTGTAGAACCGACCTAGTTACCTTCGATAATCCCCACATTTATGGCTAGGATATGATTATACGTTTAACAGATACTTCGGGTAACCTTGGAACCACAACCGTAATATGGACACAACTCTTTCTATCTATGGATTACGTGTCCCGCCCTTCCGGAGGGACACCTACGTCGATTCCTCTAAATACTCAAGTCACTATCATCATCATGAGTGATAATAGCATCGGATAATCTCTCTCACCCCTTCTCTTTACTATATAATCTTCTCCCACTTTGAACATAGTCTAACTTAACCATCATAGCAAACTCATGGGACCCAAGATTCTCCAGCTCGTAGTATTGTTGCCAAGTACCACTTGAAGTCGTAACAAGATCTATAAACACTACGCTCGGTGCGGCCAGTATCATCACAAGTGCAAACCGCTCTTGCATCTTTTCCAAAACCTCATTGAAAAAACACAAGTGATATGATAATCAGTTTGATTTTTAATGTAGTGTCTCAATCAATATAATCAATAGCCCAAAACTTAAACTTAGCATTTTAAAGAAGTGCTATAATCATGAAAAGAAAAAGTCTAGTGGCTAAATTGAAACTAGCATTCTTGAAGGAAAGTGGACAAAAAAGGCTCATCCTTTCAAAACAAACCCAACCAAGCTTTTTGCTTTGGTAGAAAGGACAAAATCGATGGCAGCCTAACACAAAGACTTGATCGATCATCGGATAAACAGATCCATTGCTGAGTGAGCCAACACCACTCCCACCTACCCCTTCCCGTCGACCATGTCTTCCCTATCCCTCCTCTCCCGTCCTCCGCTCTCCTCCTCCCTTCTCCGCCACCACCACAATGCCGCCATCGCTACCCCCGCCCATCTTGTCACATTCAATTCTCCTCGATACCTCTCAATCAAAGCCTTCTCTGCCCCAACCCCTGTCCAACCTCTAACCCAAGACGATCTCAAGAAACTCGCCGCCGATAAGGCCGTAGAGTACGTCAGCTCCGGGATGGTTCTCGGACTCGGCACCGGTTCCACCGCCGCCTTTGTGGTATCCAAAATCGGTGAACTCCTCGCATCCGGCCAGCTTAAAGACATTGTCGGCGTACCCACCTCGAAAAGAACACAAGAACAAGCGGCGTCCCTCGGGATCCCCTTATCGATCCTCGACGATCATCCCAAACTCGACCTCGCAATCGACGGCGCAGATGAAGTCGACCCTGATCTCAATTTGGTCAAAGGCCGAGGCGGCGCCCTCCTCCGTGAAAAAATGGTGGAAGCCGCATCTGACAAATTCGTGGTGGTCGTCGACGATTCGAAGCTTGTTTCCGGTTTAGGTGGAAGTGGATTAGCAATGCCCGTTGAGGTCGTGCAGTTTTGCTGGAAGTATAATTTGGTTCGCCTGCAAGAATTGTTCAAATCGGAAGGGTGTGATGCGAAATTGAGATTGGATGAAGCTGGAAACCCTTATGTCACCGATAACATGAATTACATCGTGGATTTGTATTTCAAAACTCCGATCAAGGATGCATGGGCTGCCGGTAAGGAGATTTCGTCTTTTGAAGGGGTGGTGGAACATGGGTTGTTTCTGGACATGACCACCGCTGTTATCATCGCCGGAAAAGATGGAGTTAGTGTGAAGAGCAAGTGAGAAATTGGTATGTTGGAAAATCTTGAAAAGTTGGAATCTTGATATAGTTTTAGTAAAACAATGGTGTAACATCTTTTTTGTTTGTGGGGGTTAATTTTTATATATGTTTTGGGGGTTCTCTTATGTATCATGACTACAGAAATGTGTATTTCAATTCGTTTTTGTGTTGGTATAAGAGCAAGTAATAAATTTATGCTTAAAGCTTCAAAATCTAATGAAATATGTTTTATTACCCTTTTATCTTCATTCTTGAATCTTGATATATCCATGTTATAGCTCAATTGGCTTATAATTGGCTTCATTAAACTAATCATGATCCTTATGATTAGTGAAGAAATTACCAAACCACATTCATTGATGTCACTAATTTGTCAAAATATAATGGTGTTCATGGAGTGCTTGAAGTTCAACCACAACAATTGGCAAGAAGTCATTTTTTAGTTATCCATAGCTATTTTCGTTTTTTTTTAATTAGTTAGTCCTTTTAATCCATAGGAAGACACATTCTAATGTGTTAGTTGAACAAGAGGAACATTCTAATAAGAGGAACAATACATTGTGGATTACCAAATGAAACGGATTTGCAATGTACAAAAACTAATAAACTTTATAAAGTGACCTTTGCTTGTAGAGATTTTGTGTTTTTTTTTTTTACTTTTTTCTTCTTGTTTCATTATGGATGGATGCTTTATATGCATGAAATCATCCAAAACGAAAACGTTTTATTTTATTTTCACACTTTTTTTTTATGTTTATTTGGACTAACCTTTTATATGTAAGAAATCATCCAAGACGGGATAACATCATTTTATTTTATTTTATTTTTTTAAATTGTCTTTTTCCTTTTAATTTATACCAATCTATGGAAACAGCTCACACTATCAATCATCATAACTCATGTTGGTGATTTTAATGTCACCGACACTTAAGTATAATTTGAACTGATACAAATGCAAAGAGAATTATTAATTGTATTCTAACATAAGTTAGACAGTGCAGAGTACACACTTATATAAAATCGATTAATCCCAAAACGACAAAATGGCAGAGGGGACCAAGAGGCACACACCTGGCAGGGTCAAAAGGCAACGCCCCAAAGCTTCTTCGGAATTTTGAATTCAAATTGTAGTGGGAAAACTAAGATTTAATGGGCAATTAATGTAAAATATAAAAATCGCCTACTCTACAAGAATACATAGATACGATTTGACAAATTTGGTTCGGGCTCTCTTCGTCTCCCAACATTCACAAAAACTTCTCTAAAATGTGGCTTTCGATTTTTATATCTACAATCGAAAGTGTCATTGTGGATTATCCCAGATTAAATTTCTTGTAACCCAGACATATAGTAAAAATATCAATCAAGAAAGTTTACTTACACGATCCACAAACAATCTGTATTTTCATACCACAAATACCCTGTTCGTTTTCTATACTAGTTCTAACAATTCATACCTCCCCTTACCCCATTTTTAATACAATCAAGGTAATGTTATTCTTGTCACAAGTCACACACTTAAAAGAATCAAGAAAAAAAAAAGATTCCCTTTTGGTCACAATGACCAAAAATGTAGTTCACTACATTACTTCAAGAACCAAATCCTGATCCAATCAAAAACCAAACCGATTCGATCTAATTATTATCCATTGACACATGCCACCATTTTAAACATGGTTTCCTAGGTGTTTCTGAAAAACATAAGACACGCAAAATATGGTATAAAAACTACCAAAACTTGCTACAATCTTTTTAAGATGTTAATCAAAAATCTTTTTAAGATGTTAATTTAAGCTATTAATTTTAGTTTCCAGAAACGGCTCCTTCTTTGGTCTCTATGAGTTTAATAAAATTAGCAACAATTGTTTTGCCTTCAGTTGTTATAATGCTCTCTGGATGAAACTGTACGCCCTACAAACCCAACATATAAAATAAAATTTTATAACATGTCAATTTATTATATTATTTTTTGAGAAAATAAATAAAAAATTTAACCTGTAAATGGCGATAAATTTTGTGACGTGCAGCCATTACAAGTCCATCTTCGGTCCATGCAGTGATTTCAAGTGCATCATTAGGAAAGCTCTCTTTCTCAATAACAAGGCTGTGATATCTACCAACAATAAATGGGCTGCAAAAAAAAATGTTAAATTTTAATATAAAAATTACAGAATGAGATGTCTGTTTTGGGTGATTTTGTGGTTTGACCACTTATACTTTATCTTTTATAGTCAAACTGTAAAAGTTTCAGACAAATTAACCATTTTGACCTGTTATCTTAACAGGTCAAAATGGTTAATTTGGAAAATTACTGGCGAAACTTTATAAAATAAAAATTAGGGTGAAACTTGAAATAACATGTCAAAATGGTTAATTTGGAAAAACGTCAAAATGGTTCAGTGGGAAATATTAATATAACAAAATTACCAATAAAACCAGGTCAAAATGGTTAATTTGTAAAATTAATATAATAAAATTACCAATAAAACCAGTCCACAGCTGTTAATTTGGAAAATTTTCAAAAATGGTTAATTTGGAAAATTAATATAATAAAATTACCAATAAAAACAATCATGTTATGCAAACAATTCTTTAATGGCATGTATAAAATAATCTAAAATTTTAAAATTACATACTTTGATATGCCTGCAAATAAACTGTCTTCCCCGCCTTCATTATGATAAACCATTGAACTTTTTCCATGCATAACACCATAAGGTGACCGCACAACTTTCCCTATAAAATTTATATTCTTTTAGCAACAAAACAATTTTATAAAATGTAAAAAAATAAAAAATATAAAAAAACTGACCTCCAAAAGCTTCACCGATGCATTGTAATCCCATGCATACACCAAATAAAGGAATTTCGGGTCCAAGTTCCAAAACTGTTTGCAATGATATTCCTGAATCTTGTGGTGTACCTGTAAAAATTTTATAAATATGTAGTGAAATGATTTTATGAATGTAAATTTTTTAAGAAAATAGGGAAAAAAAGTGTGAGGTTACCTGGTCCAGGAGATATAAGAATTCCTCGTGGATTTTTCCTATAAAACAAGATATTACATAAACAATAAAGAAAAAGTAAAAAGTAAAAAAAAAAAAAAATGTAATGAGAATAATTACTTTCTGAGTTCATCCACAGTAAGTTCATCATTTCTATAAACCTCAAAGTTGCATCCCAACTCTCCCATATACTACAGATTAAAAAAAAGGTGTTAAAAACATTTTGCAAGTAAGCAAGAAAATGAAACTTGAGACAGAAAGTAAAAATAAAACAGTGATTTTATACAGAAAAATTAAGGGAAAAACCTGGCAAAGGTTGTAAGTGAAGCTGTCATAATTATCAATTACAATTACTGGATTGTTGTTGTTTTTGGACAAGACACCAAATGAATTTGAAGATTCTTTTTCAGAGATGGCATGGCATATTTTTGGTACAATTGTAGCTTCCTTTGATCTTATTCCATGTAATTTGACATTGTTTACAGGAAGTAAGTATGAAGGTCTATTGAGAAATTGGGATTTTTGAGGTAGCAATGAAGATCGTAGTTGAATGGAAGAGTTTTGAGGCAATGTAAACGCCACCATTTTGTTATCTTCTAGTAATCCTGCAACAAGAAGGTTTTATATATGAATATAAAGATGTATCAGACATAACTCCATTGGTTAAGAGCACAAATAGATTCTATTAGTTGTATACACAGCAGTACAATCACATGAACTTTCTGGACTAAAAAAGTCACAAAACAACAATGAATCCCTAATCTTCAGCACTCAAAGTGGCCTTACCAGAACAAATAAAGGTAAACTTAAAATGCTCCTAGTTTAGCACGAATGCGATTGCTCCAAAACGAACTCTTAAACGACAAAGGTAGGTCTTGTGAATTGAATCTGAACTAAATCGTAGAAGCTTGAAAAATAGAAGGGAGGAATCTAAGATAATTTGGCACGAAATCGGCGATTTTGAAGCAACGACTCAAAGTCCCAATTGCACAAATTTTTAGCGCGATTAGTGTCGATTCAATCAGATTAGATAAGAAAAAAAGAACAGATCAATCTGATACGGGGATGAAGGATTGCGATGAACCTGCAAGTGTGAACGAATATCAAAACTTGGATGATGTGATGAACAGAAAAATTGCCCTTCCGTCAAGCCATTTATGGAACCATGGGTTGAGTCAAGCCTGTAGACGACGGCATAGGGAAGAGGAGGGCGACAGAGGGAAGAGAGGGCAGCGCAGGTGGAAGGGAAGGAAGAAAGAAGGTGGCGATTGAGGCTGGTGTTGGTGTCGTTTGTGTGCTAGTGATTTTGCGTCAATGGAAAATCGAGCATAACAGAGAACGAGAGCAAATGTGTGCTCGTATGTGTGCGTTAGCGAAAGAGAAGAATGGAGAACAAACCTTGTGTTGCTATGGCAGCTTCCAAGCTCCCCTTGTTCGAATGGAAAGTTGATTTTGTCGGAAGCTTTTGTCGAGAGGTTTATATATCCGTTCACTAAAATGACTAAAATTAGGAATTTCTTGGTTTTTCTTTTTCGGGTTAGCGGTTTAGTCGGTTACGGTTTGTAACCCGAAAAAACCAAGGCCCAATAAATTTTACAGATTTGCAGATTTATCAGACAACAAATACATTACACATACACCTCAATTTCTCACAGATACAGAACTGAACAGAATTACAGATATACAGACAGATTTCAAACATTATTATCATCAGAAGAGAAAGATTCAATGTTGTGATTCAGATAAACAATTTGAAAATTAGTATCAGACAAACAATTTGAAAATTAAGATCGCAAACTAATTTCGAATAATTGAAAAAACCAAAGCAAACGGATCGATAAATAATATTGAGAATTATGTACCGATTGGTGGCTAATAATAAATTCAATTATTATTATTATTACCGAATTTCGTCCAGAAATCAGAATGATCCTTCACGATCATATCTAATTATAAGAAAGGTAGAAGGAGATTGTCTCGTTGTCGGACAAAATTAAACACGAGACAGAAATTAAAAACCAACCCGAAAATCGTTGAGACTGCACGGATTGACTCCTGTCCTTAAAGGTTTTTACAGCGCTTGCCGGCTGTAAGCTATCAGCGTAAAACCCCAGGATTTAATACAGAATATCGTTCGTTCCAACAGCTATGGAATTACGGATAAACACAAAGTGATTACTCGAAAACCTGAAGGAAAATCAGAGAGAGAGAGGGAGAGAAATTTGAGGTGTGAAATAAATGAGACTCGGAAGACCCTATGTATAGTGGCCGAAAATATTAGATGTCAGTGGATTTGAATTTGAAATCAAAATTCAAATTTTGGACAATAATCTAATCCAAAATTCGAATCTGATCATTATCCGATTTTGGACCCTCCGCGGCACGAACCACAAAGTCTACGCGACCCTTCGCGACGCGAACCCGTTAACCGGGTCGGTCCACCCGATCCGACCCAAACCTCGTTAAAAATAAAAGCTCCTCGGCTCCCAACGAAGTACAAAGTGCGCCTAATCGCGCCATCTCGCGTCCACGGTCCGGCTCGGCGCACGTATGGGCTTAGCACATCCCTTAGCCCTCTTAAAGTCTTTGAAGACTTATAAAAGGAATAAGCTTATAAACTCACAAAACCTTCTTTCCCCCGCCAATGTGGGATAAAGTAAAATTGTCAACTTGCTCTTTTCATTTAAATTTCCAACATTCGGAGCTTAGAAAGATCGAACGAAATCCATTAATCTAGTTGAATGTCGAAGTCGAAGGTTTGAACGAATTACAAAAAGATTGAACATAAGTTATAACGGGAACTTACATGTCGGTGTGTGAGAGATATGAACTAGGAAGAACGGAGGGCGGTTTTCAGTTTTCAGTTGAATGTGAAGCCGATCGATTGAACGAAATCCAGAAAGCTTATGAGTCGCCTGTCACTGTGTCCGTCTATCCAGTCCAATTGTCCATGTACGATCGAATGTCGATTGTCGAATTGGGGGTGTGGTAAGGGTAAACAGATTACTGAGTGTTGAATGGCGAATGGGTAGGGTTATTGGGTATTTGGGTTAATGGGTATATAAATTGGTCCAAATATACTATTGGGTGGTAAAAAATTAAAAACGTAAAATGATAATGTAAATTCTTATTCGGTTTTGGTTATAAACCGATAATATTTTCAAAGTCATAAATCGAATCGTCAAACCGATTAGGTGTTCAAATAACGCGCAAACTGAACCGAAACTGAATAATCTAAACTCGTCAAACTGGTTAAGGCACGGTTCGGGCGGTTTTTTCGGTTTAAACCAAATAATGCTCACCCCTAGCCATAACATAATTTTATTTTTCATACAACTCTATAGTTTTTTCCTACAATGCATTAAAAAGGGCTAATAAAGTTCAATGGGACATATTTATTTCATATTAAAAGGGGCTAATAAAATAAAAGCCATTATAGTTTGACTAGTATCCGGTTTAAAAATGATATTATGTTTTTCTAAAAGGAACACTCCTACTTTCAGAAAATTTCATCGCGATGAATATTACTTGCAGTAGCAAGTTTTGATAATTTTACATGTTTTTTTGTTTTATAAAATCACTCATATTTTCAAATACTTTCATCGTGACCACTATTCGTTTTTTGTTTTATTTTTTTAGGGATTATTTGTATCAAAAAATGAATATGTCAAAAATTATAATTAGTTGTCCTTTATAAATAGATATTCATATCAACATTTGAAGCAAATATTGAAACTTATTTTAATGAAAGATTATATGAAAATTTTATTTACATGTTAATTTTGGCTTAGTAAGTACAACTTTTGGGGTGTGTTGTGAGTGAATAGGGTGTCTAAGTGTATTAGTCAAATGTTGAAGTCTTTATATGTTATGGAGTGCCTCGAAACTCGATGGAGATAATGAGTGTTCTTTGGTATTGTATCTCTTTTGACTATATTGGCCTGAAAGAGTAAAAAGTTTGAATGTGTGGAAGAAAAAGGGTGTGTTTTTCAAAAATGAAAGAGTTGTTATGACATGCCTAAAATTGGATTTGGTGCAGTTTGATGCAATGAGTATGGGTGATCGCTTATGTATATTTTTAACTCAAGGAACCTAAATACAAATATTCAACTCCAGGTCAAAAACTAGTGGTAGTCATATGCGTCTTGAAAATAGAGTCTGTAACACCCCAACTTTTACACAATTTTTTTTTTTCAAACTTATATTACAAATATTTAATCATACAAACCATTTAAGTTTTACAAACGGGGCATCACAAGTTCGCATCATAACCATAGTTCAAACCTGTTTATTTTACATTTTATACAACAGAAACTACGGTCCCACTCCCGACGCTTTTAACGTTCTTCCTGCTTACCTGAGTACATAGCATTTTAAAAAAAATACGTGAGACATAATGTCTCGTGAGCATTATGGGTTTAGACCCAAAACAGTTTTCCAATAATAACATTATTCTTAAGTTTCCAATATTTTATTTCCTATGAGCGCACCCATAGGTATTTCTTATTATGTGATGGTACATTCCTACGAGCGCACCCGTAGGTTTTATACAAGACGCACCCATATAGCTGCTTCCTCAATAGCATGAAACGGATTCATCTATCAAGGTAATTAGACAACTACTTCGCGACGGGAGGTACCATCCCAGTAGTGTCTTTTTGCCACCCCTACCGCAGCAGGCCGTGGTCTTTATCCGGATACTAAGCAACTCATCATCATGGGCCAATTACATTATCAGTTCACTGTATTTCTGATTCTCTTTCTGTACACATTATAAGCATATTTTTCATAAAATACTTTTAAAGACATAAAACCACTTTGACTCCAAAACATTTTGAATAAAACTCATTTTGCTATGTACTTCAAAAATCCACACAATACTCACCTCGAGTCACCTAGGAGTCAGTTAGTCATTTGCACTCCTTTTTCCTTCGCTTGGTTCACCGTATTTGAACCACCACCTATTATTTACAAGATATACATTTATATTCAATTCATATATATAACAACTAACTTTACAGTACAAGAGTGCCATACTATGTAACTACGGGTTATAATTAGACTACAACTCTCATCATAATAGCTTCCTTTAATTTGTAAATTTTCCCGAAATACACGTATTTTGCTACAGTACTATCGGGAGGTCGTATTTCGGTTCCGACAATTTTCCACGAAGTTTTAGGCCATAATAGACCTATGTTTAAATTTTGGGCTCAAACGGACAAGTTTTGGACCAAAACTCAAAATTGAAAATAACTTGGCAGGAGACTCAATGCATGATTCTGCTGCCGCCGCCTCGCGACTCGACCAGGGTGTGGTCGCGACTCGAAGCCGCCTCGCGACTCGACCAAGGTGTGGTCGCGACTCGAAGGCTGAGTATTTTGCCTTAATTGACGATTTTCCAAACTGCAGTTTCACTATTCGCCCCATTAAGCTCTTAATACTTAACTTAATTAGTTTAGGGTCATTTCCAGGTCCTAAATACCAACTTATACTTAACTTTAAACTTCAAAATCATCAAATCATCTTTATAAACTTGAAAATTCTTCCAAAATCATCATTTTCACCAAAAAATCATTTTATTGGATTTTCAAAGCTTGAAACTGATTTCTTGCATCATTTATGTCTTGTTTGACTTAACAAGACCATAAAAACTATATAAAATCAGTTTCATCACTTTAACCCATTTCTAGGGTTCTTGAGCTCAAAACCCCAATTCTCACAATTTCAACAATACCCTTGAAAGATGTGTGTTCCCCTGGTGATTTGAACTTGTTTAGATGATAGAAATCACAGGAACAACCATGACTGAAATTCAGATTTCAGTTTGTCCCGTGAAGAACACACATGCTTGGATATCAAGAACTTAGTCACTAACCTTGTTTTTAGCTTGAAATCTTCAATTCTTCAACCAACTATCTCAACTCTTGCTTCACTTCTGCCAAGCTTCAAGTTCCCGTAACCTCTGGCTTTCTCCCGAACCCTCCACACTCTTCTGGGAACTTATGAAGATATTCCCACTATTTATACTTCCAAAATTTTCATTTTGCTCCCCTCAAGTCCGATTTCTTACATTTTAACACTTAAATCAAACTTTTATTACATGAAGCTTTTATATATATTACATTATTGCCCACAATTACAAAATACTTTACGTTAAGGTCCAAAACGTGGAAAAAGACCAAATTGCCCTTTTTCATAACTTTACTATTACACATAATTATTTTACATTTTATTACAAATTTCCTCGGGTTCTTACAGAGTCACTACCACCAGACAAATATGTTTTTGACCAATAGGATTTAAATTTTAAGGCAATGGCATTATGTTGCATGATACATATGTACAAAAAAATAATAAATAAATAAATAAACTCCCAATTCATCCGACAACTAATGGTGTTCGTATTCGTCTTAGAAGATATTGAGTCACTTTTTGAGATTTTTGAAAGTAAGATTAGTTTTGTAAATAAAAAATCAAATCGGGTGGTTAAACCGGATATTGAGCAAACTATAGTGACTTTAACATGACTTGATCTATTTAAGAAGTTTTATTTTTCCTATTGAACTACATATCCATTGAAAGCTGACGTGGCATACTAACATTCCATTATTATTAAGTTTAATTCATTGAATGTCAATTAGACACGGAAAAAAAAACATTTATAAAACGTGAGATACATAAATCATCTATGTCAAACACATGCATTATACCATAAAAGCAACCCTAGTAGGTCGTTGACACCTCAGTAATTCACAACTACTCAAATGGTCTATAAACATACGTAACAAAAACTTTCTAATCATGGGCCCTCGTGTCGAGATGCATCTATGGTGGGAAAGTTCAAAACGACACCACTTCACATTTAGTACAAAACAAATAGAAAATGATGCATGGTCCCACCAGTCCACCATTATCAACACGTTAATCACCCATATATATTATTAGATAACTTAAACATGTACAATCACATTAAGGATATAATACAAGACAATTTTCAAAAGGCCCAAATGCAAAAAAAAAAAAAAAAAAAAATTCAATTTTTCTGAAATTGAACAATATGCCACCAAACAACTAACTGAAAGACCAAAATTTGTTCCAAAAAATAACTCCATATTAGTGATTTGAACATCAATCTAACCAAAATTTAACTTCATTAGTAATTAAAATCACTTATTCTTGACCATCTTGACTTTCGTCCTTTGCAAGTTTGATCATGTCATCGATTCGAAGTATTGTTATAGCCGCTTCAGTTGCAAACTGCCAAAAAAGAAAAAACAATTATTTAATTATTTAGTTTTGGTATTTATGTTAGTATTTATTTACAAAATGTTTATTATATAAAAGACTTACTTGTAGTATCTTGATTTTGCTCATTGCAGGTTCAATCACACCAGCTTCCAAATTATTACGGGTGGTACCATTTACTAGGTCTAAACCCATGCTACAATCAAAAAAATTAAAACCACATCATGAAAACAAAAAACAAAAAATAAAAAATAAAAATAAAAACATTTTTATAGCCAAAGATATGATTATTTCATATTTAACTTGAAGGCATTAATTTCATACACTTTAGTATAATGATTTTTGAAAAGTTGGTTCAAAAAAAAAATTGCAATTTTGGTCCTTATTTGAGGTTCTTGTAATGTTTTCGGTCCTTGTTTTTAAGTAAAATGGCTATTTTTGGTCCCTGGATTTTGCAATTTTGGTCACAAAAAATATATAGTCAATTAATTTACTTGGAACAGGGACCAAAAACATAAAAAGAACCTCAAAAAAGGTAGAGTAAACTACATATTTGGTCCCTGAGTTTACTTGGGTTTTTCATTTTTGGTCCCATAAAGTAATCTTTTTACAACTTATTTGGAAAGGCACAATGCCTTAAACTTTGAACAAAAAAAGTAGAGTAAATTACATTTTGGTCCCTGAGTTTAGTTGTTTTTTTCGATTTCGGTAACCATAAAGTAATCTTTTTACAACTTTAGTCCCCATTTGAGGTTTTTGCAATGTTTTTACTCCCTGTTTCGAGTTAAATGACTATCTTTGGGACCAAATTTGAAAAGATTAACACACACAGGGACCAAACATAAACATTTTACTTCGAATAGGGACCAAAAACATTACAGGAACCTGAAATAAGAACCAAAATGGGAAGACAAAACTTTTAGGGACCAAAACATAAAAAACAGCTACACTCAGGGACCAAAAATGTAATTTACTCAAATATATGAAACAAAAGAAGAATATTTTAAATTTTTACCTTGATAGATGTTTCATATCTGCTTTAGTTTGTGCTGTATGGTGATACGCACGCAATTTGGCTACTAAATCAGTTGCATCTTTTGCAGCATTCACAGCAAGAACCTATGCATTAAAAATATTATATTAAAGAATAAAAATAATTAATTAATAAAAGAAAAAAAAAAAAAAAACCTTTGGAATAATCAACAAAGCTTCAGCAAATTGTGCAATTGCTAATTGCTCACGGGATCCTAAAGTTGTAGCAAAATATTCTAAAAACACCGATAAAGAAGCTTCAACTGCACCTCCACCTGCAACCACCTACTCCAACAATTTACAAATTAAGTCACGAAATAACAATTTACAAATTAAATTTAAAAAAAAAGAAAGTTGAAGATTTAATTACCGAATTAGATTCGAGGGTTCTTTTGACAATACATAAAGCATCATGCAAAGCCCTATCCATCTCATCAAGCATAAAGTCATTAGCGCCTCTTAGTATCATAGTAACCTGTTGAAAATATCAACATCTTATTATAAAATCGGGTGTTTAATTTTTATTAGTTTAATTAAAAATAAAAAAAATACATACTGCACTAGTTGTTTTGGTTCCTTTTATCATTATGACATCATCATCTGCAATACGTTCCTCCACCACTTCATCTGCAAGTCCAAGAAATGAGGAATCAAATGTTTCCTCTCCTTCCATGTCAGCAAATGTTGACACCTGGTCAAAATCACAAAATAATAAATCATTTTCAACAATTTATTATAAAATAATAAACTTTTTAAAATAATAACCATACCGTAGTTGCACCAGTTGCCTTTGCCACATGGCGTAAATCCTCCTTCCTCACACGTCTAACAGCAATTGCACCAGCCTCCACAAAATACTGAATTTTAAATAAAAGAAAAATCATTAGAAAAAAAAAAGTAAATACTTTTAGATAATACACTGAATACGAAAGATTATCGAAAGGAAATGAAAATAGCAACATGCTTTAATCTTGCTACCAATACAAACAATGTACTTTATTTTTTTTATCAATACTAGCAACATACTTACATTTCTTTACCAATAAAAGCAATGTACTATATTTTTTACCTAAAATAGCAACGTACTTACATTTTGTTACCAATATAAGCATTCTACTTTATTTTTGTTATCATTACAAAAAAGAAGTAAATACTATGTGTAAAGAAAATGTAAGTAGGTTGCTATTACGAGTTACATATTACTATTATCGGTAAAAAGATTAAAGTACATTGCTATTTTCTGCAATTTGCACGTTTTTATAATACAAAAATGGGCTTTTGTCATAAAAGTCCTTAACTTTTTCGTAAATGTTCGGTTTTGTCCTTCTATGGATTGTCCACTAAAGCCCAAAATTTGCAAACTTTTTTCCATCTTTGTCCCTGAAACCTATAATAACAGGTTTCCAGGTTACCTTGAAAGTATTTTCGCATAGAAGTCCTTGAGTTTTTCAAAAATGTTCAGTTTTGTCCTCTAACACCGCCACCACCCACCACCACTGCAGTGGAAGTGGTGGTGGTGGTGGTGGGTGGTGGCGGTGGTGGAGGGCAAAACCAAACATTTTCGAAAAACTTAAGGACTTTTACACGAAATTAATTTAATGGTAAAAATGTAAAAATTTGCAAATATAAGGACTTTTATGTGAAAATAATTTGAAGGTAACCTGGAAACCTGCTATCACAAGTTTCAGGGACAAATATAGAGCAAAGTTTGCAAATTTTGGGCTTTAGTGGACATAAAATCCATAGAAGGACAAAACCGAACATTTACGACAAACTTAAGGACTTTTATGACAAAAGCCCTACAAAAATATACCTTGAGTGCCATGTCATCAATCCCCTTTGTTGTTAAAACAACATTAGCTCCAGCTTTTAGAAGCTTCTGGATCCGTTCTTTTGTCACATCAGCTTCTCTATAAAAACATGAAACCTTAAAATCTTTTTTAAAAAAAAACATGAAACCTTAAAATCTGCTAACCTTTGACGGATCTTTTCCAACTCACGTGGGTCCGTGACTAAAACTTGAACTCCCAATTGCATTTTTGTTTTTTGAAGATTAAAATCAAGACACGCGATTTTTGCAGGAGAAACTTTCATTGGCATTCCTTGTGCTGCACGCCCCGAATTAAGTGCATAGCCTTTTAATAAATAACTTTCTTTTGAACTTTTTCCATGAGCTTTAAGAATATTTATTCCCTAAAGAAAAAACAATATGGTATTTAATCAATGGAATTTCGAAATAAAATTTTGTGAGGTTTATTAATAACTAACCTTGATTGGATACTTGATTTGACCGGCTGAATTTGTCATTTTAACGGATTGTACCGCGTCAACAACCTATAAAAATGGAATGATTTATGTTATTTAGTGTGAAAAACTTTAATGTGTTATTATGATTTTTAATAATGTAAAATAATACCAAATTGGCGAAGAAGTCACTGTCGCTTGATAATAATTTTGAGGACATGCTTGTTTTTGCACATTTTATAAGAGAATCTTTTCCAAGCTTCTCAACCTAAAAAAAAGAAACAGAAAATGATGAATTAAGATTAATCAAAATTTTTATATATATCATTAAATGAAACCGTGATATTTTAATAATAGTGATTTTACACCAATTAGGGACGACGAATGCAACTAAATGAAACATAGAGAAGGAAAAAAAGGTTAAAAAAGTCGTGAGGGACCTATTCTGTAATTTTTGACATACTACAGGGACGATTTCTGTAATTTACTCTAAAACTAAAGAAAATTTCAGAGAGCATACACATTACCTTGACTGCAAGCTTTTCATCAACATATTTGCATGCTTCTCTCATTGCAAGCTGCCAAATATAAAAACTTGTATTTATAAGCATAAAGATTATTAAATGAAAACTAAAATTATTAAACCATAACAAGACAATCACCAAGTATTCTAGAAAGATTGAAAGAAATGAGAAGACTCACTCTATATCCACTAATTATAGATGTAGGGTGGATCTTATCTTTGACAAGATCATTTGCTCTCTGCATAATTATCAAAAAAATATATATATTATTGGTAAAAAATATCTCAAAGATTCAAGTGGTTGAAAATAAAAATACCTTAAGTAATTCAGCTGCTATGATGACAACAGAAGTAGTACCATCACCTACTTCTCGATCTTGAAGTTCAGCCAATTCAACAAGTACCTAAAAGATCATGAATTTTATATGATCACAAACTTCAAATTGATAAGTAATAATAAGTTCAATTTGTATATAAAGTAAAAAGAAATCATCAAGAAAGAAAAAACTTATTCATGTTCTACCTTGGCAGCTGGATGTTCAACATCCAACATTTTAAGAATCGTAGCACCATCATTTGTGATGGTGACGTCACCAATATCATCAACCAGCATCTGAAATGCAAAACTTCTATCAGGAACTGTAAGAAGATTGATTTTCACAGAGATGAATTGTTAAAAACGAAATGGAGGACATATCATATCTGATATCGTTTCACTAGTTGATACAGAGCCCACAAATTCAAGCAGATATTTGTGTAAATCAACAAAGAAAATCCTAAAAACCAAAACGATCAAACAAGAAACATCATAGAATTACAGATTGAGATGCCAAGGTACCTTGTCAAGTCCAACAGGACCAAGTGAGGTCTTCACTATATTTGAAACAGATTGACAAGCTGTAACTGCGCCAAAAAAATCATGAAGATACACATTATTGTTCTACATTTCTATGTATCAGGGTTTACTTACTGTTTTGGGTGCGAACATCTTGACCGGACTGACGATCCCCGAGAATATCAGGCGATTGTGAAACAAGCGACATTGAACAAGATCCTGATTATTAGTGGATCTAAATTGAGCTTTTCAGTGGAATTTTTGCGCGAACCCCAACAGGCTAACACGACGATGCAACCGTTCGAAAATCTGGAATGCTGTAAACCCTACCACACTTTGCTCGATTGAAGTAGCAGGTTCTCTCACTCCATAGATTAAGCGGGAGTCTCGGCTTATTTAACTCCTAAGCCAGACTGGGCCTTTCAAGATCCGACCCGGAATTCAAAATGGAACATTCTCTTTTTTAATAAAATGTTCTTTTTTTGTGTGTAAAGTATAAACTATATGTTAAAAATTGATCAAGTTAACAACGACTACAACAATACAACATTGGAGTATCGAGTCAACAATACAACATCACGTGGAGGGACATACTTCTATACATCATACATACATGATACATCAAATTATCAATTGAGTATCGAGTATTATTCTACTTGTGTTTTAAGTCTTGTATACATCATACATATTCTACTTCTATTAGTATATTCATATGTTTTGAGTCTTATATTGTTGTTATTGTTATACTAGGGTTGGTGAGAGGCTACATAAAAAATTCTCATGATGAATTTTCACACTAACCGGATATATATTTTTGTTTGATAGTTTTGATATATTCATATGTTTTTATATTTTTGTAACTATTGCAATAATATAATATTTATTTTTTCAATCGGCAAGTTTTCGGCACTTGTGAAATTTTAATATAATAGGTCCAAAATGTGGCACAGTTTCTTGAGTATGTTGTTATAAAGAGATCAAAAATGAAAGAAAATAGATATGTTTCCAAAATCATTTTAGTTTGTAATAGAAGTTATTTATATAGAGGTACAAGTACATCTGGCAAAGATATGAAGACAAAAAAAAAATTGTCCTTTCGAATTCGTTGCAAATTATTATAAGACTTATGATTTTTGGATCTTGAAAGTTGTAAACGATGATCATAATCATGAATCTACATGTATATCACGGGTCATTCATTTACAAATCGATTGACAAGAGAGAAGACTCGTATAGTCGTATACTGGCAGAAATGACAGATAATAATGTCCCTCCACGTGAGATTATATCGACGTTAAGGAGTCAAAATGAATATAACATATATGTAATCAAAACCATATATAACGAACAAAACAAATATCGATCAGAAAAATATGCATGTTGCAGCCAAATGCAGGCTATATTCGAAGCTTTGCAATCAAAATGATATGTGTATGAGTTCCGGACCAATGATAGTACCAATGAATTGGAAGATTTTTTTTCCATTCATTCGACATCATTGAAGATATGGCGTGTATTTCCACAAGTTTTGATGATGGATGCAACATATAATACAAACAAGTATAACATACATCTTCTTGAAATTGTCAATGTCACTTCAACAAACACGACATTTCCCATAGCTTTCATGTTTATGCATGAAGAAAAAGAATCAAATTATATTTGGGCATTAAATTGTCTTAAGTCCGCATTAGATGGATATGATGGGTCATATGTGATTGTCATAGATAGACATTTGGCATTGATTAATGCATGTGCAAATATATTCTCGACATCTAACCGGTTATTTTGTAGATAGCACATATTTCAAAGTATAAAGAATCACGGAAAGCAACGCGTAAAGTCGATGCATATGTCGACGTCATTTCAGAAAGCATGAGAGAATCTTCTTGAGTCTTCAACAAGGACTGCATATATGAAAAATTATACTCACCTTAAATCAATATTGGTAGATTATACAGGTATTATTTACTTTCAAATATAAATATGTATAATATTACATTGTTGGATGCTAACCAATTACTTGTTTTATTTTTCAACTATTTTCGATTATCTCAATCGAATATGGTTGGGAAAACACAATGAAATGTTTGTATCATTATGGACTAGAATAATTTTACATTTCCACAACCACGCTGATAACAAGGTTGAGAGTCAAGATTCCAAATTAAAAAAAAAATACTTGGATTTTTATGTCACTCTAAGTTAGATTTTTTGACCATGTTCAACATACAGCTAAATCACAATACATGGCCATAAAAGCCAATGTTGAAAAAAAAACAAAATTATTATAAAGCATCAACACAATATAAACCGTTTTCAAAAGGTTGTTGAGTTTTGTTTCACATCATGCTTTAGAAAAAATAAGACAATAATTAGATCGACACGACGCTAAAAGAATAATTGAGGATGACTGTGGTTGTCAACTGTGTCATAGTTGTAGGTTACCATATGCCCATAAAATTGTAATTTATTACAATGCAGGTCAATCAATACCTTTGGAATCAATTGACAAATTTTAGAGGAAGCTTGATTTAAACAAATTATTGTCAACTACTGAATATGATGAGTTGTGTTGTGAAGGTGAAGTGGAACTTTTTTTTAAAAAGCTTTGCTAACCAGTCTATGGGAAGGCCAAATATTTAAGACTACTAAAGGGCATTTTGTGCCATCATCTGCTATAATTGTTGGTCTGGTTGTTTGCAAAAATAATTGTGGACGTCCAGGAGGGAGTACAAAACAGTCTCAAGCAAAACCTCCGGTTCTGGAAACTCAAGATCGTCGTAGACGTAGTTTTTCTGCATATACGCCCGATTATATGGAGTCTAATTTGATTGATTTAAATTGAAAACCGGAGAGGCACAATGCGTATTTGTTTTGAGAACCTTTAATGTTAACATCATTCTTTAACCACGAACAACCTTCTAGCTCATACTACAACTAAGATGAAATGATGCATAACTCATACTACCACCAAGAACAACCAAAGCATATTCAAATTCACGTGTGAATAAAACTTCATATGAATTTCATCCATACGTGTAACACCCGGCTTTTTAACAAAAATACCCCTGAAAAATTTTTCATTTAAAACACAGGTTTCAATACATAAAACCATAACAAGGGGTATATTTTAATAAATACGGGTACAAGTGTATCAAGGAGAGTATAAAAATACCATAACTCCTTTAAAGCCGGGCTGCTACTGACAGCATCTACGAGTCCCACTTCAAAGTCACGGACTCTATCTTGTCCCCTATCAGTATCATGCTAACCTGCAGGGACAGTAACAAATGGTATGAGCTATAAAGCTCAGTGAGTAATCATTTCTGCAAATAACATGTATCAAATACACAAACATATAACTGTCTGGATATCAAATCCAAACTCCTAGCCTTACTGGCTGTCTATATATACTTTAGGATTTCACATCCTATTCTGTAGCTCTACAGGCTGAATCATTGTGACCTGTAATCAACAAGCCACGTTAGTTATTTGCATCTATAATCATGTCTATCGATTTCTGTCCCACATTTCTTAGTCACACTGGACTGCATCATATATCAGGGCTTACAGCCGCACCCTGTGTCATAGCTATATAAGCTGCACCAAAACATTATCAATATACAATTCATAACCCGCAGGCTGCACCAGCTGGGTTTAATAACCCGATATCATAGCCAAAAAGGCCGTACCAAGTACCTGTAACAAAATCATAGCCAAACAGGCTGTACCAAATATCATAGCCCGAAGGCCGCATCGGAGACATAGCCCGAAGGCCGCACCGGAGTCATAGCCAACAAGGCCGCATCGGAGACATAGCCAACAAGGCCGCACCGGTTAGATATGGCTCACGGGTTAGCCCGCTGTTGCCTAAAATATGTGGCTCACAGGAAAATCCCGCTGTTGCCTAGACTCACGGCTGGTTCCGGTCTTGTCTATATAAGTTTATTGACTCACGGCTGGATCCGGTCTTGTCATTTCATTTTACTGACTCACGGCTGGTCCCGGTCTTGTCAATAAAAGGTTGACTCACAGCTCCGTTCTTGTCTATTATAGACTCATGGCTTATCTGGTATTGTCACATCATAGTGTATATATATGTATTGACTCACAGCTCCGTTCTTGTCATCGCAATGACTCACGGCTTATCTGGTATTGTCTTTTACATATATTTTTACACTTGTCATTTTCGTCCCTCGAAGCCGTTTCAACCTGTAACAATACAATCATCATATATCGCATATGATATCAGTGAGATTACTCACCTGGATGCTAGCTGCATTTAATTCCCGGTTGTTTCTTTCCTTTGCGTGCACCACAACCATTTTGTCCCATACCTATTTATCCATTTATATATCAAATGATAATAGGTTAATAATCATCTACATTGACTCTAATACACTAGAGTTCAATACAATATCGTTACAATTAATGCCTAGTTAATAAACTTTCCGTTTACTAACTTTATATGAATTTTACTATTCACCGAGGCATTCGGATCGGTCTACAGTGCCCCCGAGGGGTCGGAAACTCAATCTAAAAATTTTCCCAAACTTTTCAGACCATAACGAGCCTATGGTCCAAATTTGGGCTTAATCGGACAAGCAACGCAAAAGATAGCGTTTCAAAGTTTCTGTCTGAGGGGCGCACCCCGCCCAGACAGGGACGCACTGCGCCTGGGCGCACCCCGCCTGGGGTTTGGGCGCACCGCGCCTGGCACCTGCAGGTGCCTCCTGTCCAGCCGCGATTTATGCACTGTAGCAAGCAGCTTTGGTCCATTAAGTCCTTAATCAGGTCCTTAATCGATTGGGGTTTGTTCTAGGACTAAAACCTTATACTTTAACAAGGTTTTCAACCATCTAAAACAACCAAATCAATCAAAATGAAGAATTAGGGTTCTTAGTTCTAACAACCCCAAACTTCAAATTCATCACTAATAACAACCTACTTCCATTTTATTTAGTTAAGTCATTATTCTAATGACTTAAGGGAAGTATTACATCAACTAAACCACATAATCATCACTGCAAATGCAGTTTTGAGTTGCTACAAAAATCCATCAAGAAATAACAAGCTAGAACTTGGAATACCAACCTTCAAAGCTTCCAATCCTTCATTCCAAAGTTAGGAATCGAAATTCAAGCCTCAACCTTCAAGAATTCCTCCAACTTCTGCAGAATTTCTAGAGAGAAACTCTCTCCCGTAGCTGCACACAATGGCCAGTCAAAGAAAGTCAACTCTCTCTATATATATCACAATTTTTGCAAATTTGGTCCCTAAGTTCATTTCCTTGAACTTTGACCACAATAATCAAGTTTTATTACAATAAAACTTCCATTTCTTACATTTTGGCCACAACCAACAATATTTTTACATAATTGGTCGTTGACTTGGTCAAATGACCAAAATACCCTTTTTCGGTAAAACGACCAAAAATCAGTTTTTATAACAACCAACAATATTTTTACATAATTGGTCGTTGACTTGGTCAAATGACCAAAATACCCTTTTTCGGTAAAACGACCAAAAATCAGTTTTTATAACATTTTAAGTCCAAAACTTAAAATATTATTTCAAACCAAATACTTTTCTGTCCAAAAGACCATTTTACCCTTACATGGTAAAATGACCAATTTACCCTTTTATTATAATTATATAATAAAGTATCTTGGCGTTACAATACGTCAGGCATATAGAAAACATGCTTAGAGATGGAAATTGTATATTTCAGGCAATAGTCGTTGCTCTCGGTTATAAGGAAGAATTTTAGCATACAATTCGGTCTGATTTACACAACAATCTCAAGCAAAACCTCCGGTTCTGGAAACTCAAGATCGTCGTAGACGTAGTTTTTCTGCATATACGCCCGATTATATGGAGTCTAATTTGATTGATTTAAATTGAAAACCGAAGAGGCACAATGCGTATTTGTTTTGAGAACCTTCAATGTTAACATCATTCTTTAACCACGAACAACCTTCTAGCTCATACTACAACTAAGATGAAATGATGCATAACTCATACTACCACCAAGAACAACCAAAGCATATTCAAATTCACGTGTAAATAAAACTTCATATGAATTTCATCCATACGTCAGGCATATAGAAAACATGCTTAGATATGGAAATTGTATATTCTAGGCAATAGTCGTTGCTCTCGGTTATAAGGAAGAATTTTAGCATACAATTCGGTCTGATTTACACAAGTAGTTATTAGAGCACCTTGATATATGAAGACTATTTCAACTACATATGTCATTCATTGAATTATTTAGGATCAACTTTTGCGGAACTGAACATTGGCTTATCATGTCATACACCGGTTTTCTCATTGCAAACAAGTATGATGCAATTGTTCGTTTTTTAAGCAAAGGTTCGTCGACGTGCTTTCACTAACGCATCCCAAATCATCCCGTTATTGTTATTGCCCTTGTTCACGTTAATCATTATGTGAATGTTGATTTACAATGAATATATCTAATGCATATTGTTTCGTCGTTATGGAGTATCTACAGATCACAACGTTCTGCTGAATGAGAAATCATATATAAGGCTTTATTGAATGAATACATTCCACAAAATGCATCACAATGATTGTAATATCACAAGAGTTTTTGTATTTGATAGTTATTAAAAAAATTACATTTATGATTAAAATAAATTATTTGGTGCAACAAAAGATATACTTCGTTTACTATTACTTATTTTGTTGCTAATAAAAAATTGTATTTTTATTATTATTATTTTATTTATTATTAATCAAATAATAATAATAATATGTAATAATATCTAAAAATAAAAGACAACAAATGACAAAAACATACAAAAAACAAAATAAAATAACAATAAAAGGCAAAATAAAAAAAACAAATGGAAAAACAATATAACGACAAAAAAATGGAGTGCACTAAGTAATTAGAGAGGGGGAGGGGTGCAAAAAGAAACCCATCATTTTAAATGTATAGTGAGGATATTGTTGGTTAGTCAAATAGTTATGAAGTTGATTAGTCGTGCACACGGTGTGTTGGTGCAAAAATATGTATGATGTTGGTTAACCGAACATGTGAAGTGTCAGTGAGAATAGATATGCTATTGATGATCGTACATAATGACGAATACAAAAAAAATAATCAACTAGGGACTATACAATAAAATTTTAATAAACCCTAACGAAAAACCCAATGAATACTAACAATTAACAATCGATAAACTCTTAAAAAAGACTTTATCAACAAATACCGGTTAATAAACCCTAAAATACATTTAAAGCATCAATGAGAATAATTATGATGTTGATTAGCTATACATATGAAGTGTCGATGTGAATAATTATGGTGTTATTATGGGTCACTCCTACATGTTGTTGAAGTCAAATTAACTACATACACCATTTCCTTGTAATTACAAGGGCTTTACTACATTTAAGCACGTTCATATACTTCGTAAATCGTAAATTATGGATGTGTGTATGTTTCAAGTATCAAGGTATTTTCTTTACGCAACTACATAATATTATCATATACATATTCCTTTCTATTGAACTCTTGAGCTCATGATTAAAAAGCAAGTTCCATTTTTAGTGATAATGCAATTAAAACATAGCTCTTTGGAGACTTTTGATGACATCTAATTGTACTAAATTAGTGTAGTATGCGACATTTATCCACTTATTGAACTTTTTATCTTTTAAACATGTGGAACATCTTTTAGGGAAATTTCAAAAATACATGGTAAGTCAACACTATAACTTCGCAAAAAACATGCATGACATAGACTCGTGTTTTTTTTAGTTTTAACTAATTATAAATACACAATGATCGTTTTAAAAATTCATAAAATGTCCCACCCCTAAAAAGATTTCAAGTTCAAAAACAACATAAAACTTCTTCCAAAAATAAAAATTACCATTGTGAAAATGTAACTAAAACCAAATAAACATTAAGAGCATCACAATTGTATGAACTTTCTCTAATGCATAACATCACCTCAACTACCTTTAATTAAAACTTTTGGCAAAATAACACCAAAAAAAACATGGTTGTCACAAGAATTCACAACCGGGTCCCACATTTCTAACACACACACACAAACAAACACATTTTTATCGTTGACCTTGCTTCCGTTTCTTTCTCATCCTTTCCCGCCTTTCTTCTTCTTCTATTTTCTTAAGCTCTTCTTCATCTTCTTTGGCAGCAATCCAAGCACTAAATCACAAAGTTCGGCGGTTAGTTTGTAAATAAGTAAGAGTATAGGGGTTAAAAGTGTCAATGAATGATTTCACTTACCTTCGTTTCTCTTCGCGCATGATGTCATCAAAACCAGCCTCCATGTCACTATCATCATCATCGTCACGGTATTTCTTGGGATCATATCTGCAAATAAAACGTCTCAAATAGACTCGTTAGGGTTTAGGGTTTTAGTGGTGTTTGTATGACGGAAGCGGAATCGGAATCGGAATCGGAACAGGAATGGAATGGCTGATTCTATTTGTCCAATGGAATGGAATGGATCATTCTTTAAAGAATCCGACTCCTTGCAATTTGGTAATTTCATTATTTGTAAAATTTTGAATGACACGGATAGTTTCTAGGAGTAACAGGAATTTATTTCTTTTTTTTTAAATAACAATAAAATAATATTTATTATGTTAAATGACCAAAATACCCTTTACTGATTCTTTTGTCTTTTTCTTTATGAAACAAGCCAGAATGGAATTCAATTCTTACCACCCACCCAAAGGAATGATTAAATACCTCAAATATATATTTTTAAAGAAACTTCCAAAACCGTCACGGAATGGAATCAAGATTCCGATCCCTTCCAATTCCGCCGGAATCCGCAAACCAAATGCTTCAAAATTTTAATAATAAAACAAAGAGTGGAAGTCGATTCTTACTTAAACATGCTTCTGATCATACTCAAAGCTTTCGTCGCATCATCATCATCATCATCCTCAAAAGGGCGAGATGGTCTTTTCTGCACCCGTTCCCGTTCCCTTTGCTGTCCACTACTCGAAAGCCTTGCAACTTGTTGTTGCTTCATCTATCAAATTCAAAAAACATTTCACATTCTTTAAACATAAAATAATAATAATAAATAATCCCCACAAAGAATAAAAAATAATAAATCCACATACTTGAGGCTTTGAAGACAAAACCGGTTTTCTTACAACATTCCCTTTATTTGATTGTAATTGTAATCCTCTTTCATCTCTTCTTTGTTGGAATTGTGATCCTCTTTCATCTCTCTTTTGTTCTAATGGCTTTTTGTGAGTGACAGCTGGCAATGGTCTTGAGGGTAGAGGTTTGTGATTGTGTCCGGTGGATATGGTTCTAGAAGATGGTGGTGGAATCGCCTTTTGCTTGGCAGCAACTGGCGGCGGTTTTGAAGGACCGCTAGGTCGTTGACTTTGTTGACCGGAAGGCCGCCCGGGACCACTCCCGAGTTGTTTCCTAGAATCCAGGGACGTAGATGTCATTTTACTTGAACCGCTAGGCCTTTGACTTTGTTGTTGACCGGATGGTTTTACTTTATTAGGTAATAAGGGTCTTCTCTCTTCGCGACCATTTATGACTTTTCTAACCCCGTTGATTTGTGGTCTTGGTGACAAATGTGCCTCTTTTACATATAAAAGACGAATTATAAGTATTTAAATAGATAAAACACTTGTCAATAATTTAAAAAAATGGAAGAGAAAAGTATAAAAATTACCGGGTCTTGGAGTAGAAACGGGTTTTGGAGGGTTTTTTGGTTGAATGGGAAGTTCTGCATCATCTGATAATAGGAATGAGTAATCCCTTGTGTTTTTAAGCATTTGGATCTTTGCTTTGGGTTTGGCCTAAAAGGGTAAAATGGGTAATGAGGAAAATATGTGGATTGAAATGAAATTAATTATTAAATCTTACCCAAGTGTCTACTTTTCGGGGCGGCCCATTGGGTCGGGGTTTGGATGTTGTTGGAATTGAAGAACTGCCCTTGTTTTGTTGTGGATGCTAGTAAAGAAAATAACTCGATTAATTTAAATTTAAAAATGGATTAAAGTGATTAAGAAGAAAAAATGAAGGAAAATACATACAACATTCTTGGATTTTGAAGCCTTTTCAGCCAAATGTGGATTTTCCAACAATGACTTGCTTTCTTGAATTACTCTTTGAGCAATAACTGGTCGTGAAGGCCCAAAAAAGGATCCAAAGCTGTAATATAATGATACATAACTAAATGTTGAATATTGTGTTATATTGGAATTTAGATGTGAAAAGGGAATAGTTACTCACTTGTCATATGGCATTTTATTTTTTTTTTCCCGTGAATTGGCAAGGCTAGAACCTGAATCTTTTTTCATCTTTTTTCTAATGGATTCCTTTAACTTTTGCCTTAATTCAAGGTATTCTGATTCTTCTTGTGTAGGTAAACGATGTTCTTCCTCTTCTTCTTCTTCTTCATATTCACCAACACCATCTTCCTCGTATTCATCTTCATAATCTTCATATTCCTACATGAATGTAACCATATGCAATGTAAACTTGATAAACCCTAAAGTATGATAAAGATAATGAAAGATGAACTTGAAAATTGCTTACATCTAAATCATATCCTCCCATTGTAGTTTTGTATCTTTAATCTTCGAAGTTCTTCTAGCCAATTCTTTACTAAAGGGAGAGGCGTTTTAGGCGCAAACTGCATCAAAACGCCATCATATGAGATCGATCTTATTAGGAAAAAAAAACATGTGTAAGGAAGATACAAAGAATTGATATACTGCGTGTCTCTGATAAAGAATCGAGCTATAGTTTACATTAATTGAAAATTTGAGCACTCATGGAATATCAATTCGAGGGGTAGACAGTTTAACTAAATTAGGGTTTTTTTGTGTTGAAATTAGTCGACGAACCAAATTAGCAGTCTCCACCAAGAATCATTATCAGAAACGAAATCAAAATGCAAGTAATTGAAGGATGAAATGCATAAAACGGACTAAGAAACGAAGAAAATTTAGTTATTGAAACGAAAACTTTTCGAACTTTCTGGCGAATTTTTACGTTGCAAGATGTTCAATCCCCAATTATTAACTCATCGGATCATCAAAATTAGAAGATATCCAATAAATTAGAGCAATTTCTGCATAAAATCAGAAAAAATAGCCAAGAAAACAGAACAAAAGAGTTCAATTGAAAGGCGAACTCACAAGAACCCTAAAAATCGCAATTTCGAGACTTCTGGATCAATCCGCTCAGTTCTTCATACTTGATCGATTGGAATAAAAGCCCAAAATATAAACGGAAGCAGGCCGATCGGATAACGGTTACAATTCGGTGATGTTCCAAGACAAATCTCGATTTAACTCTGGTGATCGATTACAGCCTCAGCCCTCTTTTAATTCTTCCCTTCATCTCCCGGTTTGGAGATGTATATCCGCGCAGAGAAAACCTCCAAGTTTTGGATACTTGCAACACATACCCCGGAAGATCTGGTTTAATTCTATTTTCACCTTATACTATGCAAAACTAACTCTTTTTCTCAATTGGGTCATAAAATTTTCATATGCACCCTAAGGAAGGAGAGATAAAAGATTTATATCAATACTTGATACATATGATTTCGCCAAGTTACAATGACCAACAATAACGATATCTATTACATGTTTTGTGGTGATCTTAGATCTGGTAACATCACATGAAAACAAAAGCACTGGAATTAGAAGAAAGAAAGCAATCTTATTTGACTTGTGGCAAAGGAAATAAGCAACAACCAAAAAAAAATTGTTGTTGAATTAGAGCGTATTAGTATTGGGTTGAAGGATATGCGATGTTCAAGGCAAAAAATAAGTGGAATATGAGGTTGTTTTTAAGTTTGATTGTATTTTATAATGTGACGTTGTTTCTGGAGAAAGTTTTCATTGATATGATAGATCGATATATTGGGAAGAATTTATTTTTAACTAAAATATTTACAAGTCGACTATTGAGGAAGTTGGTGGTGAGACCTTTTGGGTTCGGTTAAGTAAGGCTGTAAATAACCCTGTGATGATTGAACTGCTAGTGCGCGATTAGGGCAAGTAAGGAAATGATTTCGGGGATGAAATATCGTTAAGTGGTGGAGAGTCGTAAGACCCTAATCCTGAGAAGTCTAGTTTCGAGTTTTAAAGAGTCAAAGTGTAAAGCCCGAAACCAGGTATGCATGTGATAACATTTAATTAGAAAACAAAAATGAGAAAATGGGGAAAAGAGGATTAGTGCCGCTAATCCTATGATTAGCGACGCTAATCTGAAAGAATCGCGTATCAGTCTGGAAAAGATGCAGGTCTTAGACATATATGAAGTTAGCGACGCTAACTTTCATGTTAGCCCCGCTAACTACCTCTGAGCGGGAAAATTCTATATTTTCGTGGATCTGAGTCATTTTTGAGGTTAAGACTTATTTAGAATCCATATTTCTTCAGTCCCAACACTGAGAAAACCCTAAGAAACCCTCTCTAGCCTCCATGAATGTTCTTGCCTCATTCCTTGAAGTTATGAAGGTATTTAGAAGAGAAGAATGAAGCAAAGTTGCTAAGGAAGCTTGTATGAGCAAGGAGATCTGATTGATTATTGCTCTGGACCATTGTAAGTGTTCAATCTCTGTCTCCTTGAGAGTCTTGTGTGAAAATTGGAGTTATGATGCTTTTAAGAACTTCTTGAGACGATGATGGCTCCATTTCTTGGATTGAGGTGGGATTTAGGAACTAAGGGATGAGTTCTTCTTCCTTTAGCTTCTAAATCCTTGAGAAAAACCTTAGCCTAGTCTTAATGTGGTTTTGGATGAAGTTCATACATGTTAATCTTCATTTGGATCTAGGTTTGTCACCATAAGCTTGTTTGGCTAGGATTGGTGGATCGAATTCACATAAGGGACTGTTTGTGACAACCCCTGGAAGTTGTGGCTTCTGACTTAACGGATTAAGCACTTAATGGAGTTGTGGGCTGAACAGAGTGATTAGCAGCGCTAATCTACCTGGTTGACTTTGTTGACTTGACCGTTAAGCGTTGACTTTTTGACCAGTTTGACTATTGGTCAAGCTTGAGGGTTTTGGATGTCATCTTATAGTTTTATCCTGTTCAGGATTTAGGAAGTTCTAAGTGGGGTTTATCCTTGTTAGGAAGTGCGTATTGTCAGGATCTGAGGGCACTCGCGCGGAGTGCTGTCTAGCTTAAGGTCGCGAATCAGGTGAGTCTTGTCACTATACTATGGGTGATATTGCATGCGTAGGTAGCCTTATTACTTTGTGTAATAATGTATTGTATGTGCCTAACTATGTTTGCCAGTGAAAGCCGATGACGATGATTACCGGCGGATCGGGAAAGCCCGAGAGTCACACGATGATTACCGGCGGATCGGGGCAAGCCCGAGAGCCAACGATGATTTTATGGGATGGATCATGTTGTATTTTTGGGGAACTCACTAAGCTTTGTGCTTATCCTTTTACCCTAACTGCTTTTCAGGTAATTACTGGCTTGAGCTTGGAGCACGGCGCGACTGTACCACATTTGAGGATTTCAATGACTAAGTCTTCCACTGGACAATGTTTGTAAATGTTTTGATAAATACGTTTTATATGTTTAAATACTAAGTTTTAATCTGAATGGTTTTATGATGTAACTATTTCATTGTATTTCAGTTGTTTTTAAAACGAAAATTTTATTACGAAATTTGGGACGTTACAATTAGTGTGGTGGTTTTAGTGAAAATTTTACCTAAATGTAAGAAATTTTATTAGAAGGGTCATTCTTGCCAAAATGATGAAACTATGGACTAAGGCTGACTTAGTCAAGGAATTAAATGAATGATAAACTTCTTTATGGGTTAGAACTCTAAAACCTAATAGTTTCGTTTAATCTAGTGAGTTTTGCGGTTGTTGGTGAAATTTTTTATAATTGAGGGGTCAATCTTGCCAAGTTCTGAAACTTGACATGTATTACTTGTGAGTCTTTCCCATTTCAGCAAGGGGATGCAATTTCAGAGAATAAGAAAGGGGAGAAGGTAATTTCAAGTGCATGCACAAAGAATTAAGCTTAATCTTGAAGAATTGGCCATGTAACTGAAGAATACTAGCAAATTAAGGTAAAAATTATTCACATTCTAGCTTGTAAACCCGTTTTTGGGTTGGGGTGGGGTGTAATCCAAATTTATGAGTTGGTGAAGGATTATACTCATGATCCTAAGTGGTTAATCCTTGTTTCTAAGCACCAAGTGATCACTATCCGACTAATGGATAACTTAAAATCATGAATGGTGAAGTTTTAGTCATACGAACCCTATAAATTGGGGGTTTTGTGTAATCTGTGATTTTGATGTAATTGATGGGTCATAATTAATGTTTTGGATGAAGGAACCATTCCTAGTTGTTCTTTAATGATCCCAATCAATTTTCACAAGAAATTCGAAGATTTGATTGAATATTTTGAGGTGAAGCTTTTAATTTTAGAAGTTTTTCTATATTTCTACTATGTTTTATAAAAATAATATAAAATTATAGAAAAACCGTTTAGGGCTGATTCTAGTGGCCTTAGAAAGGTATGGATGTCTAGTTTATTTAGTTTCTGTACATTATATACGAATTTCAGGTTCAATATATGTGAAAATCACACTTTTTATGGTGTTGTCGAATTGATTTATGACAACACATTGTTGTTGTATTGTAAAATTCATATAAAATCATTGGAAATCACATGAGTTTGAGATTGGTGTCTTTGAAAATATGTAAGACTATCACCATTAGCAATCCAACCCAACCCATATTTTCCATTAAAAAACTAATTTTTTACTCTTCCACCTACATAACCCAACCCAACTCATTTTTTCACACCCATTAGCAACCCAGCCTAACTAGATTTTTTATTAATAAATATAATTAATTACCGATTTTTATTTTATTAAAATTATTAAAAGTAATTCTTTTATTTCAAAAAAAATAATATTTGAAACTTATTTTCAAAATATAAAGATTATTGTATTGTTTATTAGATTATATTAAATAATAAAAAAACAATCCAATAGTATTGATCCATGTGGCGTGAGCTAAGGAATAGTGAGGGTTGTTGGACAGAGCTTTTACTCAAAGGATCGGATACTTTTATTTATTATATATTTTTTTATATATTAAAGTGTTGGCGAGCAGATTGTCCAAGCTCACCAATGTGGATAGTCTAAGAGTCTAGTTTGTTTCTCTTTTGTAAATCAGAAGGTGATTTTAGGTAGAAATAGGGTAAAAATATGTTTGAACAAGGGGTTGTGCAGAAAATGTAAAAGGGGTAAATGTTGTTGTATGTGGACAGATTTGGGGACGGGAAAGAAGACTAAGGAAACTAGCTACTTGGAACTCATTTCATATCAAAAATCTTAATGTGAGTAGCCTAGCCTTCCTCAATGTGATGATGTCGTGTACAGTAGTGTAAATATTACTGTTGAGTTGTATAAACACTTTAATTATGCTTAAGTAGTTCATGATAAGTATATTTGCCTATGTAGCTTGACATTTGTCTATGTGGCTTGACATCTACCTATATGGCTTGTTATCTGCTTAGTGGCTTGTTATCTGCCTAAGTGGTTTGTTATCTTCCTTAGTGGCTTGTTATCTTCCTAAGTGGCTTGTTATCTGCCTAAGTGGCTTGTTACCTATATGGCTTGAATATTGCCTATGTGGCGTGTATCTGCATGTATGGCATAAGTACTGCATACGTGGCGTGAATATAGCCTGTGTGGCAAGGTTAGTGCCTGTGTGGCAGAGTTAGTGCCAATGTGTCAAGAATGGTGGATATGTTGCAAGACTTGTTGCCTAGGTGGTTGGATATTCGTTAAATGATGGAATAATGCCTTGATGGTTGGATATTGCCTATGTGATTAGATTATGCGTGATTGTTTTCTCCACGAGAATATATGGTAAGCCTTTCATTATACGTTTTTGATAAGAATGAATATAGATTACATAGGGAGTGTCAGGGATAAGTGTGCTCGAATGAGCCTGGAGAGATAATTAGTAAGTCTGGGTGGTTGATTGTAGTACTTTTGTGAATACGGGTTATAAGTAGAAGGGTTTAGACGTTCTCCTGAATGATTGTATGTGCCTTTAGTTCTAACTGTTATATGTGTAATATTTTGTTATCTTGTTTTGATTAGGTTACTCATTGAGCTCTTGTAACTCACTGTTTGTTGTTTCGTGGGTGCAGGTTATCAGATAGTAACGTTCGGCTCAGATCGTGGGATTGATTATGAAGATATCTACTTGTAGTCATGGCTCGAGTATACGTATTTTCTAAAATTGAAATTAAAGTTAAAAATATTTTGGAGTATACTTGGTGCTAGATTTGGGGCTACAAGTTGTTATCAGGGCTGTGGTTTAAGAGAACTAGGTGTCTTAGGTTATATTCCTAGACTTGAACCAGGTTAGATAGATAAAGTACTTAGATTTTTAGATATTAAGATGACTGGAAACTTTTGCACACGGGTCGTGTGAAAAGTACATGGACCGTGTGTTTGGGCTGTTGAAAGGGAAAGCTTTTGTACACGGGTCATGTAAAAAGTACACGGGCCGTGTATTTAGGATGTTGAGAGGAAAATTTTATGTATATCGGGTGTGTGTTTTGGCTGCTGATGCGGGGACTTTCTGTACACGGGCCGTGTGTTTTGCAATTTCTAGTATTTTCTTGATTCTTGGGCTTGAGCTCGATTTTAATGTCCAACTGCATGTCCCCATTTATAATTACATGTATGTGATATATGCATTCATTATATGATTGTTGAACCTGGCATCTCCCATTTTCGAATTTTAAGATGGTGAATTTAAGAAAACACTTAGAGTCGTGGTAATGTAAAAAGTGTTCGATTTAGGCCTCAGGGCTTGAATTATTGGCAATGAAATGTAGGGTCATATGAATAACCAAAAATCTCTTATGGAGGCTATTGGAAATGACGTTATGTTATTGTGATGAGTAGATTACCTTGGTTATTCATAAATAAACTTTGCTATTGTATCGTGACAATAAATATTTTGTTGGAGGGTATCAACTAGTGATGACAATGTATTGACCATGGTGTCATAGAGTATAAGTATTCGTTTCTTCGACTGTAGTGTTTGCGTCGGCCATAGATGTCTCGACCCAATACAAGCCCCCTCGCTTCTGGCCTCTGGCAACAATCATGTTCCCCCTTTTCACCTTCCACTGGTGATTGCCAAACTCGATGTGGTTCCCCTCGTCATACAGTTAACCTACGGATATCAGCATCTGTTGAGATCCGGAATGAACTTGACATTATTCAAGGTTCATTTCATACCTAAGATCATTCGGAGCACGACATCCCTTACTCTGGTGATATCCATACTTTGCTCGTCCGCAAGCCTGACCTTACCATTATAATGCCTGAAGTTCTGCATTACTTTTCTGCAATGCCTAACATGGAACGAGGCACCTGCGTTCTTTATCAAGGGCTTCATTGAACTCTCTACACAACATATAAGTGCTTCACTACAGTCTTTTGCCACATTTTCGCATTTCCTGCGGAAGGCTTCGGGCATTGATTTTCAAAGTGGTCATTTTATTTATAGTTCCAACAAGTGATGTCTTTCCTGCTTCTGGAAGTTCCTCTCCTTCTTTACAGTTCCTTGGTTAGCCATTCTTCCTCGTTCTTCAATGCTCAACAGACTCCTAGAGCACTCTCTTGCATTCCTTCTACGAATGTCCTCACCGATGATCAAATGTAAATGCCCTCGAACGTGAGCTTTTGACCGGATGCACTGCTAACCACAATCATCGTACTAGACCAATACTCCGGAAGCGAAGATAACAACATCAACGCTTGGAATCCCTCTTCAAATACTATGTCAACAGATACCAGTCTCGATATTATTGAATTGAACTCGATAACATGATCTGTCATAGACCCACCTTTCTTCATCTTTGTGTTGACCAACTGGCTGATCAAGAACACCTTATTAGCAACTGAGGGTTTCTCATACTGTTAGACAACACCTTGATCAAACCATACATTGTCTCCTAATTAACAATATTGTAAGCAACATTATTCGCCAATGACAACCGAACAACTCCAAGGGCAGCTAATCTAACAAATCCCATTCTTCCTGCTTCATTCCTTCAGGTTTCTCACCGATCAGGGAAAATTGTAGCTTTTTGGGTATAGGTAATATTCTATTTGCATTCTCCAGAAGCCAAATTTGTGGCCTTCAAATCTATTGATTTTAATATTCCCTTTTTCAGCCATAGCTCTGATACCAATTGTTGGGATTAAGGACGTTGATCGGTGCACTTTCAAGGCATTTTAATCACGACAACCAATATCAACAAGAATAGACAAACAACCAAACAAAGAACACAATAATTTAAGTGGTTCACTAAGTCTAGACTGATTGAGCTACGTCTACTGTAGGAACTATAAAGTATATTATTGAGATGAATGCTAAACAATCTATACAATAATTATTACATTATCCTCTCAAAGTAGAATGACGCTCTTGACATTCTCGTTGTTACAAATAGAGAATGTACATATACTGGGCAAAAGGAGATCTCAGCGAATAATGACAAATCTTCCAGCACCATGCTTTCTTCACTAGGAGAGCTAATGTGACAGCTCATGTGACATACATTAAAAAACACCTTTTTACTCCTGCATGCTGCCTAAGCCTGACCTGGAAACTTGTGCCTAGGAGACACTTCTGCTGAAGTAGCTTCTCTTTGGCATTGCATTCCTTTGCTTCGAATTCCCTAACCGAAGTCATGAATCATGATCCGAACTGGGGAGAGGCTTGCCTCGGTCCTACTGATCTAAGAGACTGCAATTCCAATCGAGCTGCTGATCAATCAAAGAAATACTACTATAAATCTGGATGGAATGCACCCGACTCGTGATACTTCTTTACATTTGTCGATCCGTGATGAGGACAAGGATCCGAACGAAGAACAACCATCGACTACACTGGTAGGCTTGCCTCGGTTCCTGGTTGCTTCGGTCAGTTGATCTTCTTCGGGCGTCAGAACTTCCCCGGTTTGGATTAGACTCCACATACTTAACGTATTATATGTTCATATCACTAAAACAATGGCGAACTAAATATACATATCTCCGTGTTGATATTAATGAACTCATAAGAGATCTTTAGAGTGTACTTTCTTGAGGAGAGATCTCAGAAGATGTAAAATCAAGATACCATCATTATATCAATATTAAGTTCTTATAAAATCATATTTCTAGATGCAATAAATAGCAACATACTTTCATTTATTTGTGTATTACAACATCTTTTCTATTACAATATTATACTTTCAGGATTTTTCTTGTTAAAACATTATACTTTGAAAATTTTGCCCAGTTATAGCATTGTTCTTTCATCTTTCTCTTCAGAATAATATAACTATTGTTTGATTCTTTTTCTTTCTGTTACAATTTACATCATTGCACTTTCATTTTTTAGTAGTATGACATTATATAATGTACTGATTTTTACCAGTTATAGTAACACACTTTCACTTTCTTAACCATAATAACAATGTACTTTCAGTGGCTTATTCTCCCGATGTCCACTTTAACTAAAGTTTTACACCAATCGTGGCTCGTGCTTAACACGACCTTTATATATTTCTAGTAGCATGTGTGTGTGTATATATATATGTGTGTGTGTGTATATATATATATATATATATATATATATATATATATATATATATATATATATATATATATATATATAAAGAGAGAGAGAGAGAGAGAGAGAGAGAGATAGAAAACTAGGATAGGGTATGAACTAAAAAACGATAGGAACTGCAAAGACAAATCTTAGCATTAGGATTGAGAAAATTAGTGGTCAAGATTCAATTTTATTTATCATCAATATGTCGTGAGATGATATGATGTTGTCGTAATTATTGACGAAATTTTGAAGATTTTTTCTCAAGGTCAATGTTAAATATGTAAAATTGGCAAAAGAGAGAGAGAGAGAGAGAGAGAGAGAGAGAGAGAGAGAGAGAGAGAGAGAGAGAAATCAGAAAATTGGCTATCTTACGTGCCCCCACTCTCACCACCTCCCCCTCTTGACACTTGTTATCCACTTATTGGTTGGTGGGTTTCCCCTACTTTGTTTTTTGGCAATAACATTTTTTATTTGTAAAAAATATCTATAAAAACCAAAGTTCTTAAAATTTAGTTCTCTACAAAATAAGCATAATCATAAAAATTTTAAAAAATTGTGTGTGCGTGTGTATAATGAACTTTTAAAGTTTTTTTTAAATAACATTGTTTGGTTGTTACACTTTATTTTTCGAGATTGGAAAATTTTAAATAATAAAGTTGGAATGATATGATTCATAGTGACAGGATCCAAATAATCTAAAAATGCTATTATTCATCATGGTTATGATGCTTAATTTGTTATGATCCATAATATTTATTATCCAAATATGATCCATAACGACATGTGTAACGACGGTTTTCAAAAAAAAAAAAGAATAGTAACTCCGGCGTGAATAGTAACTCCGGCATGAATAGTGTTCCGGCGTGAATAGTAACTCCGGTGTGAATAGTAACCGAGAGATGAAGTAAGCGCTTACCTCGTGATGACATCATCGATGATGTCGTGATGACGTCGTGCTGACGTCGTGAATAGTGTTTTCAAGCCCTATAAATAGGGGCCTAACCCCTTCATTTCAAACCACACCAAACACCAAACAACCTTACGATATCGGGGAATGTTCTGGTGAGAAAAATAGATCGGGAGAGGTAAGGAACGAGCGATAGCTTGTAGCGAAGTGCTCGGGAGTTGTCGGAAGAGTTGAACGCGGAACGAGCCAGCGACAATACTAAGTGAGTAATCACTACTTTATTTCTTTAATAGTTTATAAAGTGTTAAACTATTATATGTGGAAGTTATGTACTATTCGTAATTCCAAGAATAATGCCCAATGATTTACTTACGAGAACGGTGCCTAGGCCGATTACATGGGATCTGGTTGTTGGATTTTCCGAAAGGCTAAAATGCTGAAAGGATCCTGCCACCCCATCTGATCTTCTACCTGGCCGTTCTTTACTTGATAAATCACGAGGTATCATATTGGAATTATAGAGAATATAAAGCAGAGTGATAGTATGATCCGTAGTAATGCCGGTTGAAATAGTAGTTCACCTATAAACAAATATATAGGTACAAACCAAGCAGTTATAGTGGGTGTAAGAAGGCAGGAATAACCATATACCGTATACCAAAAATCAATGTGAGTAATCTATCATTAAGTGTTACTTTTACTGTGGGGCCACATTATCAGTTATTGTGATTGGGACCATCTTTCCGTGGGGTCACATACTCGGTAATTGTGGTTGAGACCACATATATGTTGTGACGATCGAATTAGCAGTAATTGTGGTGGGACCACATACAAATGTTGTGATGGCCTATTTGGCTGGCAGTTTTATCACACATGCAACAGGTGTACATTGAGTCCTTGAGACTCGGTATCACAGGGGGCTGTGATATGATGTGGAAGCTGAAAATTTAATGTTGTTATAACACTTATCGATTATTCACTAAGCTTGTAAAGCTCATCCTTGTTGATACTAACTGTGCAGGTGCTGTAGACCCTACTAAAGGGAAGGATCTAATTCGGGGTTAGAACTGATGACCGTAGCAGCCCGGCTTTGGGGAGATACCACTTGTACCTTTTTCTTGTAATATATACCCTGTATAATATTTTGTTGAATAAAATATGTTTTATAGTGTGGAAAATAAATGGGTATATTTATATTGAAAGCCGGGTGTTACAAGTTGGTATCAGAGCCGAGGTTTAAGTGAATTAGGTTTCTATAGGGTAGATACCTAGACTTGAACCTTAGGAAATAGTGAAATTCGGGATTGGAAAAGGATAATTTATGTTATCTGATTAGGAGACTAATCTTTCTGTTGAACTTTGAAGATGGCAAACACCAGGAGTGGTCAGAGCCGAGGAGGTGCTAGGCAGGGAGCTTCCAGGGGAGGCAGATCTCGATCACAGGGCTCAATGCACCGGGAGGCGGGAGAGGCAGCAAGGAACCAGCCGGATTTACGAGCTATCATTACTGATGTAGTACGGGAGCTATTACCTACTATAGTAGAGACACATAGGGAGGATACTGCTAAGCAGGTGCATGATGGAGCCCCCAGAGACGAGGGACACGCCGAAAGTGGAGTACACGTGGCAGATAAGGGTAAAGGCGTGGAGGGAACTTCGGAAGTGAAAAACAAATGTACGTATAAGAATTTCCTTAGTTGCAAGCCTAAGGAATTTATGGGAACTGATAGTCCCGTACAAGCGATGGAATGGTTGATACATACGGAGAAAGTTTTCCGAATTAGCAAGTGTGATGAGGCAGACAAGGTGGAGTTTGCTACCAACCTTTTCGCTGGGAATGCCCAGTATTGGTGGCAAGTTTTCAGTAGAGCTTTGGGTTCAGATTTGCTTGGAATGTTGACCTGGGAACAGTTTAAAGCAAAATTTACTGAAGAATACTGTTCCGAAGTAGCAGTGAAGAAGCTGACAGAAGAGTTCTTACATTTGGAACAAGGGACTCGTTCTGTGCAAGAATATACTATGGATTTCTTGGAGAAAGCTAGATTCTGTGAACATGAGGTTGATACTGAGAAAAGAAAGATAGACAAGTACGTATGGGGATTGAAAACCCGAATTCGAGAGGTTGTACAGCCACTCAAGCTGACTACCTTTCGGCAAGTAGTTGATCGAGCGGTAGAACGTGAGGCGGAGCTGCAACGCCAACAAGGTGAAAGGAGGGCCGCAGAAGCAAAAAGAAAGGCTGAGGAACGTCCGTGGATTTCTCAGAAGAAGTCCCAACAATCAGAATCTGGGTCGCGGGGTCAGACTCGGAAGGATGAAGGCAAATGGTGCGACAAATGCCGGAGGAAGCATACGGGAGATTGTCCTACTAGTCCCTCACCATTGTATTGTTTTAAGTGTGGGAAAACAGGACACTATGCTCGAGATTGCAACCAAACAACTCGAGTATGTTTCCAGTGTGGAGCCAAAGATCATATCCGATCAGAATGTCCACAGCTGAAGACAGGAGGATCCCGAGACAGGACACGGGAGGAGCAGGGAAGAGAAAGGAAGGAGGCACGAGGTGGACCAGTAGTCTCCCGAGCATTCCAGATGACCGTTGAGGAGGCCCGGGAAAAGACTGATGTTATCACAGGTATTTTTAAACTAAACTCGATCCCTGCATATGTATTCTTTGATCCTGGAGCCACCGACTCCTTTATATCCACATCATTCATGCCCCAAATTTCGATACCCTTAACCCCGTTGAATGAAGAACTGGAGGTAGAAGTAGCAGGTGGTAGATATGTATATGTCTCTGAACAGATGCCAGGGTGTCAGCTTGAGATTAACGGGACCATTTTCCCTATTGATCTGAAGCCGATCACCACCAGAGAATTTGAAGTAATTGTAGGAATGGACTGGTTAGCATCCAATGATGCTCAAGTCGATTGTAAAAGAAAAAGAATTGCAGTTCTGGCACCAGACGGGTCGCAAATAATAATTCAAGGTGAACGGCCACGTACCAGGATGCCTGTCATGTCTTTTGCCAAAGTACGACGTCATAACAACAAAGAAGGAATATTTTACATGGCATGTGTGGTCTCGACAGAGCCTACCAAACGATCCTTTGAAAATGTCGCTGTTGTAAAGGAGTTTGCCGATGTTTTTCCCGATGAGCTTCCGGGATTACCTCCGGATCGGCAGCTAGAGTTTACTATCGATTTGGTTCCAGGAGCAGCCCCTATTGCTCGTGCTCCTTATCGATTGGCACCATCAGAAATGGCAGAGTTGAGGAAGCAGTTGCAGGAATTACTCGATCGGGGATTCATTCGACCGAGTACTTCACCTTGGGGAGCACCTATCCTGTTTGTGAAGAAGAAGGACGGGTCTATGCGAATGTGTATAGACTATAGAGAACTGAACAAGATCACCATAAAGAACAAATATCCATTGCCCAGGATTGATGATTTATTCGATCAACTTCAGGGAGTATCCTATTTCTCTAAGATTGATCTAAGATCAGGATATCATCAGCTGAAGATTCGGGAGTCAGACATCCCGAAGACTGCCTTCCGTACCCGTTACGGACATTATGAGTTCCTGGTGATGCCGTTTGGGTTAACCAATGCCCCTGCAGCCTTCATGGACTTGATGAACAGAGTGTGTCGTCCATTTCTTGATACCTCTGTTATCGTGTTCATTGATGATATACTGATCTATTCCCGAAGTCAGGAAGAGCACGAGACGCATCTACGTCAAGTTTTGGAATTACTTCGTCAAGAGAAGTTGTATGCCAAGTTCTCAAAGTGCGAATTTTGGCTTCGTGAGGTTCAGTTTTTAGGACATGTTATCAGCAGCGAGGGAGTAAAGGTGGATCCAGCAAAAATCGAGGCCGTAATGAAGTGGGAGCCGCCACGGAATCCGTCAGAGATACGCAGCTTTCTTGGGCTAGCTGGATATTATAGGAGATTTGTAGAGAACTTCTCTTCTATTGCAACTCCTTTGACCAAATTAACTAAAAAGGGCGAGAAGTTTGAATGGACGGAAGAACAGCAAGCTGCATTTCAGAAGCTGAAGCAAGCTTTGTGTGAAGCCCCAGTTCTTGCATTACCACAAGGTGGAGAAGACTTTGTGGTTTACAGTGACGCCTCTAGGGTAGGTCTGGGATGTGTATTAATGCAGAGGGGCAGGGTGATTGCATACGCATCCAGACAATTGAAGGAAGCTGAGAAAAAAATACCCGGTACATGATCTGGAACTAGCTGCTGTGGTGTTAGCATTAAAGTTGTGGAGACATTACCTATATGGAGTAAAGTTCAGGATCTATACGGACCACAAAAGTCTTAAATACTTGTTCAATCAAAAGGATCTGAACATGAGGCAGCAGCGGTGGATGGACTTACTCAAAGACTATGACTGCGAGATTTTGTACCATCCAGGGAAGGCGAATGTAGTTGCAGACGCTCTCAGTCGAAAAGAGAGACCCATTAGGGTTGTGTCTGCTTGTATGAGCATAGTTAGTCGGCTACCTGAGCTAATTCGCACAGCCCAAGATGAAGCAGGGAAGGCGGAGCATGTGAAAAGTGAACGCATGGTTAGCTATATTAACCAACTCGAGGAAAATTCTCAGCGATTGAAGACCTTTAAAGGTCGAGTATGGGTGCCAAAGCAGGGTGAGGCACGGAAGTTACTCCTCGAGGATACGCATTGTTCTCGTTATGCTATACACCCGGGTAGCACCAAGATGTACCGGACGCTGAAGCCGTTATACTGGTGGCCGGGCATGAAGCGGGACATAGGAAGATATGTGGAACGGTGCCAAACATGCTTGCAAGTGAAGTCCAATCATCAAAAACCGTATGGAGAAATTCAACCGTTACCGGTCCCGAAGAAAAAGTGGGACGAAGTTACAATGGATTTCGTGACAAAACTCCCTCGAACGCCACGTGGACACGATGCAATATGGGTGATCGTGGATCGACTGACCAAATCCGCTCAGTTCATACCTATACGTGAAGATGATAAAGTTAGCAAATTAGCCAGAATCTATATTGATGAAGTAGTCTGTAGACACGGGGTACCATCCTCCATTATATCCGACCGAGATAGTCGATTTATGTCTGGGTTTTGGCAGAGCTTCCAAAAGCGGTTTGGATCGAAAGTTTTAATGAGTACTGCTTACCATCCTCAGACTGATGGACAGAGTGAAAGGACTATCCAGACATTGGAGGATATGCTTCGTGCCTGTGTTATAGATTTTGGTGGAAGCTGGGAGGATCACTTGCCTTTGGTGGAATTCGCATACAATAATAGCTATCACTCCAGCATTCAGATAGCGCCATACGAGGCATTGTATGGAGCACCATGTCGTACTCCGACATGTTGGACAGAGTTAGGGGAAAAGCCGTTAGCTGGACCCGAGATTGTAGCTCAAACCGAGGAGAAAATTCGAGAAATTCGAGAACATTTGAAGGTTGCTCAAAACCGCCAAAAGCAGTATGCTGATCGTCGATTGAAACCTATAGAGTTTCAGGTTGGCGATATGGTGATGCTTAAGGTTTCCCCGTGGAAGGGTCTGATTCGTTTTGGAAAGAAAGGTAAGCTGAGTCCTCGCTTTATTGGCCCGTTCCGGGTATTACAAAGGGTGGGAGCTGTAGCCTACCGGTTAGAGCTACCTGAGGAGCTAAGAGGCATTCACAACGTCTTCCATGTGTCGCATTTGAGAAAGACTCTGTTTGACGAGTCCCAACGAGTGCCTTTACCTAAAATTGAAATAGATGAAAAGCTGAGGTATCCAGAGCAGCCAGAAAAGATTTTAGACCGCAAGGTGAGACAGCTACGGAACAAGAAGATTAATATGGTAAAAGTACAGTGGCGATATCACAAGGGCTCGGATGTAACTTGGGAAGCCGAAGAGGAAATGAAGGCGAAGTACCCCCAATTGTTTGCTTGATTCCGGGGACGGAATCTTAAAAAGGGGGGGAGAACTTGTAACGACGGTTTTCAAAAAAAAAAAAAAAAAAAAAAAAATGAATAGTAACTCCGGCGTGAATAGTAACTCCGGCATGAATAGTGCTCCGGCGTGAATAGTATCATATTGGAATTATAGAGAATATAAAGCAGAGTGATAGTATGATCCGTAGTAATGCCGGTTGAAATAGTAGTTCACCTATAAACAAATATATAGGTACAAACCAAGCAGTTATAGTGGGTGTAAGAAGGCAGGAATAACCATATACCGTATACCAAAAATCAATGTGAGTAATCTATCCTTAAGTGTTACTTTTACTGTGGGGCCACATTATCAGTTATTGTGATTGGGACCATCTTTCCATGGGGTCACATACTCGGTAATTGTGGTTGAGACCACATATATGTTGTGACGATCGAATTAGCAGTAATTGTGGTGGGACCACATACAAATGTTGTGATGGCCTATTTGGCTGGCAGTTTTATCACACATGCAACAGGTGTACATTGAGTCCTTGAGACTCGGTATCACAGGGGGCTGTGATATGATGTGGAAGCTGAAAATTTAATGTTGTTATAACACTTATCGATTATTCACTAAGCTTGTAAAGCTCATCCTTGTTGATACTAACTGTGCAGGTGCTGTAGACCCTACTAAAGGGAAGGATCTAATTCGGGGTTAGAACTGATGACCGTAGCAGCCCGGCTTTGGGGAGATACCACTTGTACCTTTTTCTTGTAATATATACCCTGTATAATATTTTGTTGAATAAAATATGTTTTATAGTGTGGAAAATAAATGGGTATATTTATATTGAAAGCCGGGTGTTACAACATGATCTAAAATGTTATGATTCAACATGTTTGTGGTGTTTAATTTGTTATAATTCAAAATATTTATGATCCAAATATGATCCACAATGACATGATTCAAATTATTTATAATTAAAATGTTATAATTTAAAACTTTATGATCCAAAACATATTCAATATATTAAAATAATTTAAAATAAATAAAATTAAATGAACATTACGAGAAAAAACATATTTATGTTCGTATCATCGAGTCCGTATTATATTTCATAGACGTATTTCAAACATGATTTTATCATATCGAAAGATGACATTTTCGTATTATCGAGTATGTATTATATTCTACAGATGTATTTCAAACATGATTTTATCATATCGAAAGACGACGTTTAATGTTTTTACTGTTTACGAAATGATTAATAAAAAATTATTGTCATGATTCTTATACCAACCAGAGCCGTAAGACCGCATAGGGCGGTGTCCGACGTGGACCACCAAGCCCGCACGGTAACACCGCCCCACTTGGGGTGTTACGTGCGGTGAAGCTTGAAGCCTGGGGTTGAAATTCCGCACGGTATCACTGTCTCTCTCTCTCTCTCTTCCTTTCTCTCCTCTCTTTTTCATATCTGCAAGTGAATGGAACGAAGGAGATGAACATGAGATGCACGAAGAAGAAGAAGAAAGAAAGGGTAGGAAATTAAGAAAATTACAATTCTAGTCGCTGTATTTGTTATAAATTTACATAATTGGTAAAATATTAAATATATTAATTTTAATGAAATGTTTTTCTTTTGTTAATTTTTTTTAATTTAATCTATCTATATATCTATATCTATATTCTATATATTCTATAAAGGAATCATTTTTACTCTAACCACATTCATGTGAAACCTCCAACTTTTCAACTTATTTTTCAATTATTACATTAAATCATTATTATTTTAATTTCAATAATAATTTTCATTTGAATCTCCTATTTATGTTTATTATTGTAATATACCAACTTTAGTTAAAGACTTTTGTTGTTCAATTATAAGTACAATATTTTTATTAAATAAAAATTCACATATATGTTTATATTGTTGGTAAAATTAAAAATATCATATTAAATACTCAATTTATCATGTTAATTAAATATTATCTAAGATGGAGATAAATATTTTTTTGCTAATCAAACAACTCAATTTTAGAGGCTGTATTTTTTTAATAATTTCAAAGATATGTTAAATTATGTTAATTTTTATCACAACATAAAACAGTAAAATAAAAAAATATAACTGACATAGTTAAATAAACAAATGGATTAAGAAATTTTAGAATTGTATTCAAATATTTACAGTCTCTAAATCATTACAATTATCAGGCTATTATTTTATTTGAATATCCTACAATTTTTAATGATTTAGTATCAATAACTTTTTATTGATAAGTAGTAGTTTTAAATGTCCTTTTTAACATTTTCTAATTATAATAAGTGGTTGTTAACAAATAATAAAAATAGTTGATATTTTAAGTAATCATCATGATCAAAATTAAAATATTTTTAAATAAGTGATTTTTAAATAAATTAATTATAACAATAGTTTAAACTTTAAAGTAACAATAAATCAAGAATTATGCTTAATTTAATTAATACAGAAGTCGCAGATAAAACTTATTGAGTAATAGTAATCAAAATAGTTACAATTTTATATATCAACTCAATGTTAGGATTATTATCTCATAGTTAATGTCAATGACATAATCATTTTCAACAACGTATTTTTTAAAAATTTAACTACATGACTTGCACTTGCGCAACGCGCGAGCATTCGCCTAGTTTAATATAATTTGTTATTTAGTTTAATTTAGTTATATTATTTATTTAATTAAAAAAGTGAATGGTTAATGAGGGGATACCATTTCTTAGAATTTAAAGGGCGAGAGGTTAGTAAAGAGAAAACAAAATAACGTCTATGTAATACTCAAACCCCTTGAAATGAGTACGGCTCCCTTTGGTCTTATCATTTTAATTAACATTAACAAGTACCGACTTTATCATAAATAGACAAAAGGACTATGAAGAGGAAGGATGAAATGAAAATTTCAATGTTACCATTTACCCCCTTTTACATTCTCGGAATATTCATCCCAGTCCACCGATCCCCCACACACTCCTCCTTCAGCTGTGTGTATATGAGATAGAGAACAGAGTCACATATGCGCGTGTTCAATAAGCCATATGCATTTTCTTCTTAGCCCTAAACACGTTCTTCACGAACCCTAATTAGATCTTCTTTTTCTTCACAAAACCCTCAATTTCACACACCATTCAACACAATTCACGCTTATTTAGATCTGAGAAAAGAAAGAGGAACAACAAATTCATCACCAGGCTCTATGAAAAGATCATCATATCTTTCTTGAATTTTCTATTCACATTGCATGATTACGCACTGTTTTCTTGAACCTCCCAGGATTTCATCTACAGTTCAACCGATCTGATCACTGATTTTACCATTACTGTCGTAGTGCATCACTACTCCAAGATTCGTTACCTTATTTAGCTATATAATTCCTCAATTCCGTTAGATCTGGGAAATGAGCTAGGAATTTTCCTCGTTGTATTAGCAACCATCATATAGATAGGTAGGTAGTTTTCTGTTACAATACATATCAAGGAGATATTATATCATCATTAATGTATATGGCAATGCCATCGGGGAACGTGGTAATTCCAGATAAAATGCAGTTTCCAAGTGGCGGTGCGGTTGTGCCTGCCGCCGGCAGTGGGGTTGGGTGGTATCCAGACGAAAGAGATAACTTCATTTTGTGGTTGAGAGGAGAATTTGCTGCCGCCAATGCGATTATTGATTCCTTATGTCATCATCTGAAAAGTGTTGGTGAACCAGGGGAGTACGATGGGGTTATTGGATCTATACAACAACGGAGGTGTAACTGGAACCCCGTCCTCCATATGCAGCAATACTTTTCCGTTGCCGAGGTGTTTAACGCATTGCAACAGGCCACATGGAGGCGGCAACAGCAACATCGTGGCGGTGGGTTTTATGATCCGGTGAAGGTTGTGGGACAGGGAAAGGATTACAAGAGATCTGGTGGCGTTGGGTCTAGACATGGCCAGGTGCATAGGGCTGAAGTTGCTGTGAAAGATGGTCATAATTCTACTGTAGAATTCAATACTCCTGGAAATGTCGCAACTGCAAACGGTTCTAATAATTCGGTGGGGATTGAAGCTCTCAAATCAGATCAGAAAGACGTTGCACTTGCCAAGAACAGTGATGGTAAGAGACGATTCAGATTAATCTTCCTGCCACATTTTTATCGACAGTGAAAGAACTTAATTGTTACTATTCCATTTTTGGAAGCAGATTCAAGCACAAAGCCGCAAGTAGACAGCAATTCTAAAAGCCTGGATTCACTCTCAACTTTGTCCGAGAGTTTAGAATGTGAAGCAAAAGAGGCCAACGAGAATCCAAACTCAAAAGGTACTTCTGAACTACTGTTCTTTGGTTTAATTTTCTTTTTGGTTCATTTATTATTGTTTATATCTTTGCTTCTGTTTAAATTTTAATCTATACGCTTTACTCTTTTTTAACCTGTGTCCGTTTGTTACACAAGTTTTAGTCAAACGATAATCTTTGTTCAATTCTTTTTCTTGGGCTCCTGTAACCTTTTTATTTCTTTATTTCATAAAACAATGATTACAGACTGAAGAAAATAGGACAAATAACATACTTTGCTCTTTTATCAATAGTGACAATGTACTTTGTTCTTTAATCTTTACCCATAATAGCAATGTACTTACATTATTTTTATTTGGAACATGAAATAGATAAGGAATTGTAAGTACATTGCTATTATGGGTAAAGAATAGTAAGTAAATTTTCTGAATTGGTATTTATCTTATGAAGGACATTTGGAGAAGGATTCAACTTCTATGGTTACTACACAACAGAAGCCAAATATTATTGCAAAAACTTTTGTTGGTAACGAGATACTCGATGGCAAAACGGTAATATTGTAATTATAATTATAGTGTTATATACTTTTTCTTTGTTTTTAAATTCAAAACTAAATGGGCATTTATGTGTAGGTTAATGTGGTTGATGGAATGAAATTGTATGAAGAGTTAATTAATGATTCTGAAGTTAAAAAAATGGTTAGTTTAGTAAATGATTTGAGGGCTTCAGGAAAACGGGGACAATTACAAGGTAAATCTTTATTTATTTATTATTAAGTATTAACTTTATTTCTCATCCTTAACTTTATATATTTTAATACATTTTTATAAACAGGACATACATTTGTTATCTCAAAAAGACCAATGAAAGGTCATGGAAGAGAAATGATTCAATTTGGTATGCCCATTGTTGATGAAGAAATCATCACAGGAACCTCAAAAGGCATGTTTATTTTTATTACAATTATTGTCTCATTAAATTTTATTTCAATGTAACTAATAAAAATTAAATCTTTTTTTTTTTCAGATCGAAAAATTGAACCAATTCCAAGTTTATTTCAAGATTTTATTGAACGACTAATGTCCATGCAAATACTCACAATAAAACCAGACTCCTGCATTATTGATGTCTATAATGAGGTTAGTAGCAATAATATTAAGTTTGTTTCAGAATTTACAATATTAGTCCCTGTTCTTTCTGATTTTTACTGTATTTTGTACAAAGTTGAAACCTTTTTCAAATTTGGTCCTACATTAAGATTTCATATCGATTTTGCCATTTTGGTCATTCGGAAATAAGGGTCAAGATTGAAAAAAGGGTTTTAGTTTTGGATTATTTACTGTAAAAACCAGAAACCACAGTGACCTTTTTTGTAATTTACTGGATTATTTATTATTGTCTACATAAATAGTCTCTGTGGCCTGTGCGTTCTGATTTTACTGTGTTTAGAACAAAGTTGATACCTTTTTCAAATATGGTCCTTATTTTAAGGTTTCATATCGATTGTGGTCCCTAAAACCTTGAAATAAGGACCAAAATTGAAAAAGGATTCAGTCTTGGACTAAACACGGCAAAAAATAGAAACCATACGGACTGCTTTTGTAATTTGCTGGATTGTTTATTATTAATTACAAAAACAGTCCCTTTGCTTTCTATATTTACCGTGTTTAGAACAAAGTTGAAATCTTATTTCAATTCTGGTCCTTATTTTGTTGTTTCATATCGATCTTGGTCCCTGAAACCTTGAAATAAGGACCAAAATTGAAAAAGGTTTCAGTCTTGGATTAAACACGGCAAAAAATAGAAGTCATAGGGACTGCTTTTGTAATTTACTGGATTATTTATTCTTATTTACAAAAATAATCCCTGTGTCTTCTTTTTTTAACTGTGTTTAGTCCAAAATGGAAACCTTTTTTCAAGGTTCCATATCGATTTTGGTCCTGAAACAATGACCGAAATCGAGAAAAGTTCCAGTTTTGGAGTAAACACGGTAAAATCAGAAAACACAGGGACCATTAATGTAATTTATTTTGATTTAGGGTGACCACTCACAAGCCCATATGTGGCCACAATGGTTTGGAAGACCCGTTTCTGTTTTGTTATTGACAGAATGCGATATGAGTTTTGGTAAAGTAATAACAACAGATCATCATGGCGATTACAGAGCTTCCCTTAAACTCTCTCTTACTCCTGGGTGAGTTACTATTCCATTTTTAGGTTAAAATTACGATTTTGTCCCTGTGATTACTAAAAAATCAAAATATTTCGTCACAGTTCGATGCTTGTAATGGAAGGAAAATCCGCCGATTATGCTAAACACGCAATACCCTCAATCCGGAAACAAAGAATACTTGTAACGTTCGCCAAGTCACTACCAAAGCAGTGGGCCCCACCGCCAAAGCACTATGTCCAGGTGGCAACCAGCGGTGCTGTGCACCCTCCACCTGTTCCTGTTTCTGTTCCTGTTCGTCCAAATGGCATCCAGCCTGTTTATATTCCAGCAGCGATGGCTTTTCCGGCACCGCCCATGGTTCTGCCGCCTCCGTCTCCGACCGCCGGATGGGCGCCGCCAAGACAGGCGGCTCCACCGCGGTTGCCTGTGCCTGGCACCGGAGTCTTCCTTCCTCCGGGGAAGCATGATGATGAGAACAACACGTCACCAAAAGAGAAAGTGGAGGAGAATGTTGGAAAGACAGAAACAGAATGATGACGTCAGCAAAGTTTAGAGAGAGAGAGAGGAATTTTAAGCTGAAAACTGAAATGGGTTTGAAGCAAATGTAAAGAGGCAAAGGAGAAGAGAGAGAGGGAAGAAGAATTGTTTTTTTTTTTTTTTGGTTGTCTTACTATTACAAGAACACGAACTCTTGATTTAGCGCAATTTACACGGAGTTTTATTAGCTGTGACTTTTTTTTGAAATGTTTAAGAGATTGTCACGTTAGCAATCTAAATTTCATACAATTTTGTTATGCAATTGCTACAATCCACTGAATTATACGAATTTCGATGAAACATGTTTAGGAAATTTAAGAAGTTGGTTTTTATTCTCGTTCAAGTGTTCAATGGGCATTGAATTCCAATTATAATTGATTTTAATATTGTATATCAACCCCACATTCTATCTAATTCAATCATGCATTGTGAATGTCAATGCTCTTAGTCTATCCTGGAGGAAAAAAAAAAAAAAAAAAAAGGTTCAGGATCCGAAACCGGCCCGATTCGATCTTGAAACTGGTTTGAGAAAAACCGATCTGGTGGTTCGAACCGGTTTTAGTATATATCCTTTAGAACTGGTTTTGGCGGATCCAGTTTGTTAAACCGGTATGTAAAACCGGTGTTGACTATGTTGACCCAAACCGGTTTTGACTGTATTTATATGTTCTTTGCAAAAGTTAAATTATAACAATTGGCTGTTACTTAAATAAACTAATAAACTATTACTCTTATTTGATCATAACATGCTTTTTATTTATTTATCAAAAATAAGCAAATTCTTCATGTTCTTTTAATCGTATTCATCGTCTTCATAGCAATAATCTTGGTCTTCTTATCTTATTCGTCTGACTTCTTTTGGTACAATGTCTCATCATCGTCATTATGAGTAGGAACAAGGGACATGGTCACATGGGTAAAGCTTGGTACATTTACTGTTTATACTATTTCATTTTTGACATGTTCAATCTTTTAATCATATTTGTCTCAAGTAGTGGTTGAGCGTAATATGACATAAATTGGAGATTAAATATTATTTTTCGAGGTGTTAAAACCAAATGAAACCAAAGTAGCCAAAAATCTTGTTCCAATGGCTAGTAGACAATTTTTTTTCTTTAAAAAAAGGCTAGTCATAACATAAAAAATTCATAATGTCAATTTAAGTAAGTGAAATGGGCGTTATTAGAATTTATAGCCAATATCAATATAGCATCAATAATAATGATAATAACATTAAAATATTTTACAATGTCATAACATAAAAAATTCATAATGTCATAACAATGATTTTTTTTAAATATAATTATATCAAAATAATTGGTTTGACTAATATTTATATCCGAGAAACATTCAACAAACATTGCTAAACATATTAAATATTATGTTTTCAAATAATAAAAATTATTTTATTCTGAAAACCTTAACTATACAATTTATATACTCAAAGAATATAACATAAACATTACTAAACAAACTAATATGTCCCTTTTAAATATTTATGAGGTTTTTCCCCACTTATAAAATTTGAAAATGAAAAGATGATGAAAATTAGGTATAAGATTTATATATTAGTAAACAAGTTAATACATCTCACTCTTTGATTGGTAACCATTATCATGTACCCCATATCACATAATGCCTCATCTCCGTTATAGAAGACAAATACACGTGGCCTCACATATACAATAAATGGTTGCATACAATTTTTTTTTCTCAATTACTTAATTGGTCCATTGACAAACACTGGATTGCTATTGGTGTTTATATAATTATATCTATACAATGTCTCTATATATTCTTATACGTCCTTGCATGTAAACTTATTGGTACTCCACTCGTGTAAAATCACACCATACACATCATAGAAAATGGCACCTATTTTATCTTCATAGATATGTAGTGACATGAAACCTTGACCATCATAATAAAATTTCAACTGGTTAGGGTCCCATTGATTAAACTCATCCCTCCATGCCTTTGATCCACCTCCACTTGTTAGAAATTGAATTTGACTGCACATTAAAATCATTATAGTTTTTTTTTTTACATATTTCATCGAGTCTTGAATAAGAGAAAAATAACATTATGATTACCTTTTTGGACTACTTATATGTTGTAAGCAATGATCATGCCCATTTATGTAAAGATCGACTTCCTTTGCCTTCATTGAGATTTATCATAACCAAAAAACCAAGTTAAAACTTATGCTATATTGTCATGAATGTATAGATTCTTTTTGTTTCTTTGTAATTGTTTGAGTTAATCTCATAATGAGTAATAAATTATTTAAGATGTTCAAAAACATCATTAGTTGTTTTGATCACATGTTGACCTTATTTTAATGATATTTTGTAATTAAAAAGAGAAATGTCCTTTTTAAACAATAATGATGATTTATGACTAAATAATTCATTACCAATTTATGACAACAATCATATTTCTTTTTAGAAAAAATAAACTTTCTTATCATCTAATAATTATAGTTGATGTGCAATGAAATATGTACCTCAAGTATGGGCAAAAGTTGATCCACAAGTTCTTGAGTGTTTCCATGAGAACCGGCACTAAAGATTGTATGATGGCCAACCACAATTTTCCACGTGGCACTTGATTCGTCAAGCGCAACTTCGACCTCCTAATATATCCAACAAAAGTGTTTATTTCATTGTTTTCTACTTTTATTTATTCAAGACATATGAATAATGCGAACAAAAACTTGATTTTTTTTTTATTCTTATACCTTCAAAAGATTTGATAGATATTCTTCTCGAGGAAGGACACCTCGCCAATCATACTCATGATCTTCTTCCGTAAAATAATTATCATGAAATGGTGTTGTATCAACGAAAAAAAATTCCACAATCCCTGAAAAAAAAAAACAAAATTACACCTTGATATAAATAGATATAGAAGCCAGGTATAAATATGTATAACTACATGATTGTAAGATATGAAAATACATCTATTGTATAAACTTTACAAAAATAACTAATTATACAAAAAGTACCTGAATTAACAATGAAGGACCTAAGACAAAGCCATTTACTGTCCTTTTGTTTAAGTACAGGGTTCAATTGGGCTAACACATTGCCCCGATAGTCATGATTTCCCAACACTACAAAATAAATAAATAGACATTATATTTTAAAACAATTTTATAATTTAATATTTCTTTTATTTAGCTTTATTAAAAACAATATTAATTACCTGAATACCATTGTTTTTGTAAACTGTCTGCTGTATATATTTTAGTAAACGATTCATCAAATAGAGGATCTTCCACGTCACTTAGTCCATCCTCGTAAAAGTTGTCACCGGTTGATATAATGAAGTCTACGTCCAATTTTTCTCCCAATCTTCCCATCTTAAATGTAACACAATACACGTTATAAGATATATATATAATTGTTGGTTATTAGTTTAGTATCTTAATTATCATTTAATGATAAGATTCGGTGTTTGAAATAAATGTTGTAGAAGAAAATATGTGCTACATATTCAAAATAAGCATGGGCAGGAAATCAACAGGCAATATATTACATCTTTAATATCATATAAGTGTAATTTTATGATTGATGATAACATTAATGATATAGTTTTTTCTAGTCTTGTGTAGGGCCATGCATGGCAAAATTGAAGGATAAATAAAGGATATTCTTTGACAGGAGTGTTTTTATTACAAGGAATATGCCTTTTATCAATATCGAACATTCCAAGGGATATTGGATCTACCCTCCCTTTCCCGGTTTCCCCTATCATATTCCTTGCTTTCGAACGTTGAAAACATGGTAGCTGACATCCAACGTTAGTAAGATTCTGATATGGAATTAATGGAGTACTTTTATTTTCTTGTAATATAATTTGTTATGAAAGATGTTTAAATATTGATATAATACATAAATATGATGTTCAAATTGAAAATATTTACTTTATATTATAGGAACACTAAGCAAGCCCTGAAACAAACATATACTGAACATGGTCCGGTATTAGAGTCTTTTTTTGCCAAACAATATATCGTAACAACTATAGTTGGTATACAAATTTTGCTACCAATATTGTAATTGATACCAACTTGTTTGGCTACCAATAAGTTCGGTTGATATAAATTGGAAATCGTAAATAACGAAAACACAAACTAATGTGAAGTTAAACACAAAATATTAAAAAAAGATGCTCGATATTTCAAAATCTAACACTATAAGTAATTGGTCCCAAAATAAATTTCTAATTGTATTTATTATTTAAAAAAAGTAACACACATACACACACATTATATATATACACACACAAATGTACCAAGATTACTCAATTGACAGTCAATCATGATAACCATAAAATATATTGTCTACCAAACATATTGAATAATAACCACCATTGTTCGGTTGACAATACATTGGTTGATTTTTTTTATAATACAAATTTGACAACCATACATACACACCTAATTTAGCATATATGATTATTCATCTAGTAATTATCTATTTTGATTAACGCAATCTAAAGAAAACTATATGCTCCATTGATCGTAAATAACGTAACATGTATGGGTTGTGTAATAACACGTAATTTCAGTCAAATTACATATTTACGTATTAGGTATTGGCATCTTTATATTGGTCCACCGTCCACGACAATTATGGAAGATAAATCATAATATTTCTACAATTACAGTCGAATAAAATAACAAATACATGACCTATCAAATCAAATATGTCTTTAATTAAAACGGTTAAAAAGTTGATTCCTTCGTGTACTAACACTACAATAAACCACCATTATCGTCTTTTTCATTCCAATACGGAAACACACGTATTTTTATTAAAATACCATCTCCATCAAATCATTCTAAAGTTACACAATGAAAGGGACTCGCAAAAGTATTTTATCGTAATTTCTTGTTTATCTTAACTCTTTGCACAATTAACACATTTATATTTGTTGTCACCTTTAAAAAAAATATCATAATTTTCATAAACATACTTTAGACGTGTTTTTCCTGTTTTCCATATATTTTTTTACCGTTAACTTTATTTTTTCTTATAACTTGTCATTTAATTATCTAGATAACTGATGTATAAAAGAAAAATACCTGAAAAGCAACGTCGGATTGATTGTATAGTCCTCTTCTTCCCCAATCACCAACCACCAAAATGTCAAGAGACCCATCTGGTTTTGTGGGCTGGTGATCAAATCTTTGAAGCTCTGCCGCCACGTTGATGGCTGCAACCACCGTGTATACCACCAGAATTACGGCGGTGGTTTTGTTGTTTATAGCCATTGTAAGTTTCTAGGTTTGCGTATTGTTATCGGAGGAGAGGGGGATTTTATATGGTGGTGGTGTTGTAACGAAGAGAGAAGACATGTTTCTATATATATATTACTTACGTTGTTGACAAGAACACTGGAATTACAAGTTTAATCCCTTGAAATTTTGCTAGTGGACGGTTTTAGTCACTTTTGAAAAAGTTATTGTGTTCTAGGCTTATGCATTATTAAGGATTAAATGCATAAAAAGAAATCTACTTTAGGCTAATTGGTATTTTTATCTCGACTTTCTTTTTTAATTTACCTTTCTCTCTTCCGTTAGTTATAAACTTATAATAACAGAAGATTTCGAGTTCAACAAATAATGTTGAATTGTCGAAATTGAGGAAAGGGGCGTAAAGGGATCATATAATTTATAAATTCGTATAGATGTATATTTAAAATAATAATAATACTAATAATACTACTGCTACTAATAATAATAATATGTAAAGTTTTTTTAATGTATTTTTACTTTAAAATAATGGATATATTCAGGAAAGTAATTATATTTTGATCCTATATTCGATTAGACCATAATTGTTTTTTTATATTCAATTAAGCCTAACATTTTGTTAAATGTTTACAAATTTGGATATTGGACTTAATTGAATGTAAAAAAACAATTAAGACTTAATCGAATATAATATCAAAATGCAATGACTTTCCTAAATATATTCTTTAAAATAATACATATACCTAAAACATGGATGTGCTATTGCTACATAAATAGTAGTGTTCTAAAAGGCGCGCCATGAGGCGTGCCATGGCGTGAGGCGCGACTATGCAGTCCCGAAAACCATCATGGCGACGCTTCTAGGCGTGGCGCGTGCCAAGGCGAGCCATGACGCGTTATTTCACGAGTTTTTTACTATTTGAGGCCCATTTTTTCTTATTTTTCTTGCATTTCCTGATGAGGCATAAAACATTTGGGTTTTTGTTAAATTTTTGTTATTAGTTATTGATAAAACACTTCTAAAAACATTATATGTTTGATACAAATCTATATTTATATATATAATATAATTATACATTCATATAAAGTTTCCGCCTTACATCACGCCTTGAAAAACGTAATGACTCGCCAAGGCTCGTAAAACTTGAGGCTTAACATTGCCGCCACGTCACGCCTTACGCCATTTAGAACCTTACGCCATTTAGAACCTCGGTAAATACCATGTTATTTCAATTAGTCAAACGTCAAACCAATTTGAAAGACCTAAATGAGACATTATTTTAAGTATAATAAAGATAGTTTGTATAAAAGAAATCGGATGACTATAAATGAAATAAATATAAGAGATTTATTTCTTAGTCTATGATTTTACGTGGATATTCAATTTGTATATTATTATTTATGGGAAAATGATAATAGAGGGTAACCAACGGTCAATTTTGTTTATATTTGATCAATTTTTTTGTATGATTTTAAACAATAAACTAATCCAATTTGTTAAAATAATATCATTATGACGGACGATTAAATGTTTTCCGTATTTTTGAGGACTTCTGTGATAACCAATAAGTTTGTGAAGGCAATGAAGTTTTGCAAATTGTAACATCCGGCTATCTCATACATTGTACACCCAAAGTTTTATACAACATATACATTCATAACATATGGTGTGCAAAAGTATAATTAAGTATCAGCTTATAAGTTAGATCAAGATCATATGCAAAATGTACAAAATATAAGGGTCCATGATCTAGTTGGGTATACAACTACATCAAAAGATCAAAAGCTAAGTAGTGACTAGACTCTCATGCCTCGCAAGCAACCTTTCCTTTCGAACTACTAGGTCCTGTGACAAACACCAATGAAATATATATATATATATATATATATATATATATATATATATATATATATATATATATATATATATATATATATATATATATATATATATATATATATATATAAAAGCCACTAGCTTAGTGAATAACATATGGAATAACAATTAATAAGTCACCATAATTATATAAACACCAATCATATGTGAACACCAGTAAAATATAACAACAATTTATAAATTTTATCATTCATCGATGTGGTATTGACATTAGGGCTTTTCACCAGCCTTGGAGATTTTACACCAGTCTCTTAAGTAGGCTTTTCGCCAGCTTTGGGGACTTTACACCAGTCTCATTAAGTAAATAGGCTTTTCACCAGCCTTGTAGACTTTACACCACTCTCATTAAGTAAATAGGCTTTTCACCAGCCTTAGAGACTTTACACCAGTCCCATTAAGGGTTATATAATTCCAACGAGATTCTTTACCAGTCCCGTTATATGTCACCCATTGAGTGTAGGCTTCATACCAGCCATGGCACCGAGAGATAAATTCATAGACTTCTCATCGATCCTTTTAGTTAACACCAAGTGTATTTTTATAAGAATTTTCACTATTCACATTACATTATGTCACCGGTATCTCCTTGTAGATAAGTTATACTCAGGGTTCAAATATCATTAATTCTTTTGACATTAAAACCATAAAATTACATACCTTGGGTCCAATTTATAATAAGCTTCAACCGGTAATGATATCCTCATTTATTGCTACTCCAGCTGCTCTATTCACCAAGGTAGAACATGTATCAGCCCCACTAATTTATCATCAAGTATTCATACAATATCCCAATAGATTCTGTCCCACGTTCTTAGGGCCACGACCAGCTTAGTTCAATTTATTCATACTACAAATATATAAGGAAGGGAACTATCTATTTTTACTAACTCGAATATACTAGCCATAGGCATTACTACATCACCATCAAGCCATGAATTTAACCAAATCAAAGCCTTAACCTCGAAATTCAAGGATGAAAGTTTCTTACCTCAGTTACTTGATTATGAAGTTCATTCCTTCAGAATCCACCTTATATTAGCTTCCTTTGCCCTTAATTCAACGAGAAGAGACCCCCCTTTCTTCCTACTGATTTCCTAGTGAGAATAGTCAAAATGACCGCCTAAACAGACTTAGTGGGATTTACTATTTTCTTCACTTCGCGTCGCAAGATCTGAACTTAGCATCGCGACTTAACAACATCGCATCGCTATCACCAAACTA